>JAODAL010013091.1:0-92594 GCA_025379985.1 Phyllomedusa bahiana
CATGGGATAAGTAACACTGAGGATGAGGCAAAATGTCTGCGATGGGGGTCACCCTGCAAGCAGCCAGGCTTATTGTTAGGAGACCCTTCTTGAGAGAGAAGACTAGGTTAAAGTGGACAGCCCCTTTAAAGGGGATTTGCCAAGACGGCACTTACCTAGCTCCTGTCAGCAGGAGAGCAGGATATATACAAATCATGCTGAGTCATGAAGCTGCAGGGGAGAGAGGGAGGGGGGAGTGAGGAATAAAAGGGAGCGTCTCAAAACTTAAGTGAAATAATAAACAGTACAAGAGTGGATTCTCAATACAGCAAGACAGCCTCAGACTGCACTGTCTACCCGGTGTCTTAAAAGCTCATTCATTTTCCCTGTCATCAGATAAGAAGTGTTTCACGCAAGCGCGGCCTGTCAGCTCCTGGGTCGTGACTAGGGGAAGCTTTGAGGTAACTAAGGGGGATTGAGAAATGCTGCAGCTCTCAGAGTTTTCACTTTTTTTAATCACATATATTTAGAAAAGTGATTAAATACCCATTTTGGAGGTTCCCACGTCAACATTACATGGTGGCAAAACCCCTTTAACCCCTTACCGACATTTGCCGTACTCATACGGCAATGTCGGTAAGGGGTTCCCGCAAATTGCCGTATGAGTACGTCACGGCAATCTTGCGCGCTCACAAGCGGAGCGCGCAAGATCGCGGCATGAAACCAGCGGTATATTACCGCTGGCATCATGCCGCATCCCCCACGGCCGGAGTGCGCTCCGGCCGCGGGGGATTAACCCCCCCGATGTCGCGACATCGTGGTCGCGACATCGCGGCTGCGGGCGGCAGGAGTGAGCTCCTGCTGCCCGCCGATCCCGGCGCAGTAACGGCGCTGAGCGCCGGTACCGGTCTCCTACCAGACAGCCCGGATGCTGAATGACAGCATCCGGGTTGTCTGGTGACGTCACGATGCCCACAATGCATTGTGGGCAGCGTGACAGACAGTTGCCATGGAGACCAGCATACAGCTATAAGCTGTATGCTGATCTCCTATTGCATGAATGATCTGACGATCGTTCATGCAATTCCCCCCCTGGGGGAAAGTGTAAAAAGTATGAAAAAGTTAAAAAAAGTGTAAAAAAGTAAAACACAAACACAAAAAATAAAATAAAAACACGTACATCGCCCTTTTCCCCTTTACAAACGCCAATCGCCCTAAAAAAGATCAAAAATAAATAAAGTACCCATATTTGGTATCGCCGCGTGCGTAGCGACCCACCCTATAAATCTGTCATGTTAATTAACCCGTACGGTGAACGCCGTAAAAAAAAAAACCCAAAAAACAGTCACAGAATAGCGATTTTTGTTCATCCCGCAGCACATAAAATGGAGTAAAAAGTAATCAAAAACTCATATCAACATCAAAGTGATGCCAATTAAAACGTCAGTTCATCCCGCAAAAAAAAAGTCCTTACACAGCTCTGTATACGGAAAAATTAAAAAGTTCTGGCTATTAGAAGATAGCGATGCATAAATATTGTTTTACACAATAAAAACACTTTTTTTTCAAAAAAATTGTGCTTTCAAATAAAAAAACTACATAAATTGGGTATCACCGTAATCGTCTCAACCCACAGAGTAAAACTAACTTGTCACGGATACTGCACGGTGAACGCTATTAAAAATAAAAATAAAAAACACTGCTAGGATTGCAGTATTTTCTTCACCCTACCTTCCAAAAAACAGATTTAAAAGCGATCATAAAGTCTTGTCCCCCCAAAAATATTACCAATAAAAACGTCAACTCATCCCGCAAAAAAAAGTCCCTATACAGCTCCATAAACAGAAAAATAAAAAAAGTTATGGCTCTCAGACTGCGGTGATGCAAAAACGTGTTTTCCTTTTCAAATAAATGTGTTTTTATTGTGTAAAAGCAGTAAAACATTAAACAAATATACAAATGTGGTATCGCTGTAATCGTATCAACCTGCTGAGTAAAACTAGCATGTCATTTATACCGCACAGTGACCGCTGTAAAAAATAAAAATAAAAAACACTACCAGGATTGCTGTTTTTTGTACAAAATGCTTCACAAAAACCTTAATAAAAAGTGATCAAAGCATCATATGCCCCCCGTAATGGTATCAATAAAAACATCAACTCATCTCGTAAAAAACAAGCCCACAAGCAGCTCCATATGCAAAAAATTAAGAAAGCTATGGCTGTCAGAATACGTCAACTTAAAAAGCAACTTTTTATAAAACTCGCTTCTATTGTGTAAAAGTAATAAAACATAAAAAACTATATAAAATTTATATCATTGTAATTGTACCGACCAGCATAGTAAAGTTATCCTGTCATTTAGTCCGTATGGCGAATACTGTAAAAATGAAGCCCAAAAACAATGGCGGAACTGCGTTTCCCCCCTCCATTTCCATGGCCCAATGCTAAAAAAAAACTACGGAACACCTGTGCGCCCAAAATGCAAAATACACCCTTAGGTGAGATCCCTGAGGGGCGTTGAATCCAAAATGGAGCAACTTCTGGAAGGTTTCACCTGTTTTAGTACTTTGGGGGCTTTGCAGATGCGACATGGCCCCACCAATATCTGTGCGGCAAAAGCCAAATAGCACTCCCTCCCTTGTACCCCCTGCCATGCGCCCAAACAGCAGTTTACACCCACATGTAGGGTATTGCCGAACTTGGAAGAAATTGCGTAACACAATTTTGGGGCTTTTTTTTCCAAGATTCCTTGTAAAAATTAAACATTTTCAGCTAAAATTGCAGATTATTGGAAAAAATATATATTTTTTTATTTTCAGAGCCGAACGCTAAAAAAATTTGTGAAACGCCTGTGGGGTCGATATACTCACTACACCTCTGGATATATTCCGTAAGGGGTGTAGTTTCCAATATGGGGTCTTTTTAGGGGTATTTATTACGTTTTGGAACCTTAGGGTGTCCCCAAACCTGAAATGGCCCCTAAATAAAATTGTAATGAAAATGAGGCCCCAGAGTCCAGTAGGTGCTCCTCCTATTCTGGGGCTTGTGGTTGAGCCAAATAATGCACTAGGGCCAACATATGGGATATCTCTGAAAACGGCAGAATCTGGGGAATCAATATTAATTTGCATTTCCCTGATCACATTTACCGTATTCTTGTCAATAATGCATAAATATTGAAAATCTGCAAAAAAAGTGAAATTTTGAAATTTCACTTCCACTTTGCTTTAATTTCTGTGAAACACCTAATGGGTTAATAAACTTTCTAAATGCTGTTTTGAATACTTTAAGGGGTGTAGTTTCTTAGATGAGGTCATTTATGGGGGTATCTAACATACAGGTCAATCAAAGTCACGTTAGAACTGGACTGGTCCCTAAAAATATGTATATTGCAAATTTTCTTGAAAATTTGAAAATTACTACTAAATTTATAAGCCCCCTAATGTCGTAAAAAAAAAAAAAAGACATTTAAAAAAATGATGCCAAACTACAGCAGACATATGGTAGATGCTAGTTATAAACTATTTTGAGTGGAATAACTGTCTTACATGCAGAAATTTTTGAAGTTTGAAATTGGTAAATTTTTCACATTTTTTCACCATAATTTGATATTTTTCACAAATAAACAATCATTTTTTGGACCAAAATTTCTTACTATCTTATAGCACAATGTGTCACGAGAAAACAATCTCTGAATCACATGGATAGGTTAAAGTGTCAAAAAGTTATTCTCACATAAAGTGACACATGACAGATTTCAAAAATAGGGCTCTGTCAGAGAGGCCAAAACTGGCTCCGGCGGTAAGGGGTTAAGGTAACACTTCCACCTTCCTTTGCCTCAGTTATGGTACATTTCCCCCCACTTTGTTACCGATAGTTTACACTGCTCTATGAATAAACAGGTTCCTGCCCTCCAGGACGTCTATAAATCTACAGTAGCTGGAATGTAATGTGAAAGCAACTCCCAGCATAGTGCTTGGCAGTACTATAGTGTTCCATATGTTTGCACTGCCCACAACTAATATGGCCGCCGCCAGCATCAACATTCACACAGATTCCACCAATCACATAAGAATAATCATATTACCTTCTCCAATCAGCGGACAGATAGTCCCTAGCAACAGAACCCGCCCATGCTCCCGTAGCAACAGAGGATAGGACGTGTGAATACTCATCATCGCGGCAGAGAGGATGAAGCAGGTAATGTTGGAACCTTGTGTTCTCACCCGAATCTGTGCAGCAGGAATCCCAAAATAGGACAGAGGCATAAGGGGTGGTCGGAGTAAGAAGCCTAGGAACACAATACAGCAGTGTGTCACCGCGGGGATCAGGGGAAGCGTCTCAAGGCCTGTGTAGGTGATGAGCCGGGACAACTCCCGCAGTCTCCCCCACCCCGGCAATGGTTTATTCCTTGTAGCTGAGCTCTAGGCTCTGTTCACACATTCAGGTTTCTGGGGATTTTCCCACCTTGTTAACACATTAGAAAAAATGTCACAGCCGTGAATGGGATTGTGCTCCCCTCATTAGTACTAGAGGTCTGTACAGCACAGGGCAGAGTTATTCAGGAATTGCCACACATTTTAATTGCGCGTTCACCAGCGAGTGGTGTGTTACTGTTTACTGTACAGCACGGGACGCTACATCCCACAAGATGCGGAGCCGGGGAATATGGCAGACACGACTCTGACATCCATCACTGCCAAATGCATCACACTACACAAAGTCACCACAACACACATCATAATACACAATGTCACCACAATACACATCACACTACAATATACGTCACACTGCACAATACACATCACACTACAATATACGTCACACTGCACAATACACATCACACTGCACAATACACATCACACTGCACAATACACATCACACTGCACAAAGTCACCACAACACACATCATAATACACAATGTCACCACAATACACATCACACTACAATATACGTCACACTATATAATGTCACCACAATACACATCACACTACAATATACGTCACACTATATAATGTCACCACAATACACATCACACTACAATATACGTCACACTATATAATGTCACCACAATACACATCACACTACAATATACGTCACACTATATAATGTCACCACAATACACATCACACTACAATATACGTCACACTATATAATGTCACCACAATACACATCACACTACAATATACGTCACACTATATAATGTCACCACAATACACACCACACTATATAATGTCACCACAATATACATCACAATATATAATGTCACCACAATACACAACACACTATATAATGTCACCACAATATACATCACACTATATAATGTCACCACAATACACACCACACTATATAATGTCACCACAATATACATCACACTATATAATGTCACCACAATACACATCACACTACACAATGTGACCACAACATACATCACACTATATAATGTCACCACAATACACATCACACTACAATATACATCACACTATATAATGTCACCACAATACACATCACACTATATAATGTCACCACAATACACATCACACTACACAATATGACCACAACATACATCACACTACACAATGTGAATACAAATTACACACAATATACATCACACCACACAATATGACCACAACATACATCACACTACACAATGTCACAATACACATCACACTGCACAATGGGAATACACATCACACACAATACACATCACACTACACAATGGGAATACACATCACACACAATACACATCACACACAATACACATCACACTATATGTCACCACATCACACTACACAATACACATCACACGACACAATGTCACAATACACATCATACTATATAATGTCACCACAAAACACATCACACAATACATATCACTCTACACAATGTGAACACACATAACACCATATAATGTCACCACACTACACATCACACTTCACAATACACATCACACTACACAATGTTACCACAACATACATTACACTACACAATGTCACCACATCACACTATATAATGTCACCACAATACATATCACTCTACACAATGTTTATTTTTTACGTTCAGCTCTTTTCTGACACTGTTTTCCGCCTTTATAAAGGCGATTTTTTCGGAATCATACTCCTGCTGCACGGAGCGGAGCGCTGAGATTTCTGTCGCGATCTTCGATCTGCTTCCTCGCATGTTCGGATCCTGCTTCACTTCGCCGCCGCCGGAGCATTTAGACCAAAAAAAACAAGGTCTGCCTGTCGGAGCTGCCGAGCGCTGCACTGCGCCTCGCTTTGCCGACTCGCCATCGTACATGTCTCGGAGTTTTCGAGCGCGCCGCGTCCCGCCCCAGAACGCCTACACCGCGCCCACACCGCACCCATTGTCCGCCCCTTCATGCGGGGCGCAGCTGAAAGTCGCGAACGCTGTGCCTAACACTGCATCTCTGCGTCCGACAGCGGGATTCGGGCCGGGAGTCGCAGTATACGCCAAAAAACAGGCGTAAAGATCGTCCATACATGTCACCCTAAATGTCCCAGCATGCAGTGTCTGCATCCGTTGTGTTAAAAAAAAAAAACCTCCTCCAAAAATAAGCCCTAGCCCTTTTTTTGCAAATGAAAATAATATAAGAACCGGTCTTATTTTTGGAAAAATACTGTAAAATGCTCTATGTCAGTTCCCATTCACTTTCACTTTCCAACTTTACGCATCGGGAGACAGAAGTGACAAGTCACTTCTTCCATATGGTTAAAAGCAAGGGAAAATGGCAGGTAATGATACTGGATTTGCGGTCTGTACTTCGGGCGTATTGCAGTGCAATTACACCCTGGA
Source organism: Phyllomedusa bahiana (assembly GCA_025379985.1). Taxonomy (NCBI): domain Eukaryota; kingdom Metazoa; phylum Chordata; class Amphibia; order Anura; family Hylidae; genus Phyllomedusa; species Phyllomedusa bahiana. The sequence goes on from JAODAL010013091.1 coordinate 6,798, forward strand.
CCACAAATATGCTGTGTGAACATACCCTAAATATGGGGTTTATCATCTTCTATTTTTATTCATACCCCGGGGAACCAACGAGTATGAATAGGTCCCGGAACACTCCCTCTAAAGATTTCAAAAACAGGCTCCTTTATTGTAGAGCAAATTCTATAAAATAGATATCGTATGATCACACGGGCAGGGAGGACCGCTGACGCGTTTAGAGCCGTCAGCTCTTAGTCCTGAGAATATGCAGACAATACCTAGTACCAAATTGTACCCACCTGGCCATGGTAATCAGCCACAGCACCGCATCTAAGTCCCTGCACAGGAGCAGACTTCACTCACACAGATAGGCCATATGTTGATGACACAACATGTTTGCAACTCGGGACTCCAGAGCCTAGAGGTGGAACAACCCCTGCAAAGCCAATACATAGACAAATGAGAAAAAGGACCATCGCAGTGCTGGACGGAAAGCCGACACATGTGTATAAAGCATAGTTGCCAACTTTTGAAAATGAAAAAGCAGGAGATTCTAGATGGCGGCGCGCTACGCGCGCCGCGGCAAAAATTTGCATGGACACGCCCATCTTTTCGGTATGCCACGCCCCTTCAAAAAGCCACACCCACTCCACCTAACTGCATAACGGCTTTGGAAGAAAGCCAGGTAGATGCCCTTATAGCCAGGTAGTAACCCCCATAAGCAGGTAGTGCCCCTTTCAGGCAGGTAGATGCCCCCTTGTAGCCAAGTAGTTTCCCCTCTGTAGCCAGGTAGGTGCCCCCCTTTGTTTGCCACGTTGGTCCCCCCTTTGTTGCCAGGTTTGTGCCCCCATTGTTGCCAGGTAGTGCCCCCATTGTTTGCCAGGTAGTGCCCCTCTGTTGCTAGGTAGTGCCCCCTCTGTTGCCAGGTAGTGCCCCCAGTGTTGCCAGGTAGTTTCCCCCATTGTTGCCAGGTAGTGCCCCCTCTGTTGCCAGGTAGTGCCCCCATTGTTGCCAGGTAGTGCCCCCATTGTTGCCAGGTAGTGCCCCCTATGTTGCCAGGTAGTTCCCCCCATTGTAGCCAGGTAGTGCCCCCTCTGTTGCCAGGTAGGTGCCCCCTTTGTTGCCAGGTAGTGCCCCCTCTGTTGCCAGGTAGTGCCCCCATTGTTACCAGGGAGTGCCCCCTCTGTTGCCAGGTAGTGCCCCCTGTATTACCAGGTAGTGCCCCCTCTGTTGCCAGGTAGTGCCCCCATTGTTGCCAGGTAGATGTCCCCTCTGTTGCCAGGTAGTGCCCCCATTGTTGCCAGTAGTGCCCCCATTGTTGCCAGGTAGTGCCCCCATTGTTGCCAGGTAGATGCCCCCTCTGTTGCCAGGTAGTGCCCCCTCTGTTGCCAGGTAGATGTCCCTCTGTTGCCAGGTAGTGCCCCCATCTGTTGCCAGGTAGATGTCCCCTCTGTTGCCAGGTAGTGCCCCTCTGTTGCCAGGTAGATGTCCCCTCTGTTGCCAGGTAGATGTCCCCTCTGTTGCCAGGTAGTGCCCCTCTGTTGCCAGGTAGATGTCCCCTCTGTTGCAAGGTAGATGTCCCCTCTGTTGCCAGGTAGTGCCCCCTCTGTTGCCAGGTAGATGCCCCCTCTGTTGCCAGGTAGTGCCCCCTCTGTTGCCAGGTAGATGCCCCCTCTGTTGCCAGGTAGTGCCCCCATTGTTTGCCAGGTAGACCCCCCCATAGAGCTAATAAAAATAAAATAATAAAATCCACTTACCTCACCAGGCTCCTGCAGCACGGCCACTCCGGACGATCTCCTCAGCGGCGCAGGGGGAAGTGAGAGCCGCCCCGCGTCACTCCCCCGCAGCCGCGCGTCACTTCCCCTGCGCCGCTGACTTGTATGTGCGGCGCACACACCGGCGCCGGACATACAGGGGGAGGAGGGAGCGATCCCTCCTGCCTCCTCCCTGCACAGCGAGACTCCGGGCGGGTGAAGCGGGCGCAGCGGCCGCTACACCCGCCTGTAAGAGCGGTCCGGCAGCGCCAGAGTAGCGCACTAGCGCTACTCTGTCGCCGCGGCCATTTAAAGGACCCCCGCCGCCGGCTGGCGGGGGGAGGAAGGCCCACCCCCCCGGGTGGGTGGGTGGGGACCCCAAATAGTGGGACCCCCCCGCCAAAAACGGGAGAGTTGGCATGTATGGTATAAAGAGCCAGTATATAGGAAAGGTCAATGAGGCACCATAAAGAGACAAAAACAGAAAAGTAAAAACAAGTACAGTGTTAAAAACACGACACACACAAAATAATTCATGATTTCACAAAGATAATAACAACTTAAACATGGGAAAATAATAAACTAAGTATTAACCTGAAGAATATATAGAACATAAATAGCTAGGAATGAAATAAAACTGTACTTCTGTATTTGCCCATGAGGAGAGGCTGTTGTAATTTGATCCTTTTAGTTCTTTTTTTAACCCCTTAACCCCCCGGCCCTTTAAAAAAGAGTAATGAACAGAAAGTTTTTTTATTTTTTGCCCCCCTTGCGTTTCAAAGTTGTAACTTTTTTTTTTTTTTAAAGGGGACCAGTTGTTGAGGCCTCGTTTTATTCGGGGGACAAGTTGTACTTATGGGGGAAGGTTAAAAGTTCACTTATAAAAAATTGAGAATTTTTTTACATTTTTTTTTTTTTTAATTTTTTTTCCCCGTTCACATTTCACAGTAAAAACTTGTTATATTCAAAGGGTTATTACGGTATGTGGATACCAAATATTTGTAGGGTTTTTTTGGGTGTGTGTAATTTTATGACAATTATTTGTTTTTAAATTTTTATTTTTATTTTATTATTTATTTTTTTTAAATTTTTATGTTTTTTTTTTTTTTAACTTTTTTTTTAAAAAATCCCCGGGGGGGAGAACTGTTTTTAAATTTTTTTTAAATTTTTTTTTTTTTACAATTGAAATGTTTAGCATTTCAATGTCCCAATACTTTTAATCTTGTCGTTGGACAGGCAGTTTTAGGGACAACACGGGACCTGATCAGGGCTTGTTCCAGACAGCCGGGGGCTACTTTAGTCCCCAGAGTGACTGTGCAGCCGTTCCCGGGCTCTGTCAGGCCCCCCGGGTGTTTCGTCCCCAAAAGAGCAGGGGAAACCTTTTATTGGCTGCGGTAACGCACTGTCGCAATCAAAGGGTTTTAAACATGGGTTGCGGAGGTTTCCTCCGCTGCCCCCGGTGCCGCGGGGATGCTTGGGATCGGGGGGTGTGTGTCACCCGACCCAGGCAGTGGGGCCGGGCGCCGCAACCCCCAAGTTACAGCGCGCCAAAAGGTCGCTGTAGATGAACGCCCGCACGGCCCCCGTCTAAAATCAGTGGGCGGTTGTTAAGGGGTTAAAGAATAATTAAGATTGCCTCCTCCTAATGAATTATGAACTCTAGAGTTTGAAGAGAGCTGACATTGGAACTAGGCTGTTTGATAAAATGATGTGCAGCATAGGAAAATGCAAAGGCCCCCTTGGTTTTTTAGTAGTTTAGTGTTTTTTACTGAGTTAAAATTCCCCTTTAATGCATCCCGTTTGGCAATCACATGTTGTTCGGTATTAAACATACAGCCCAATCACTATTGCAATTTAAATACTGCTTGATGGTGTATTTTTTTTCTCACAAGCTTAAATGGATTTTATTAATATTTTATTTGCGTGCTCTGTGTTTTAAAGTAGAAAGTATTTTTTGAAAAGGGGAAAAAAAATGTACTGCTTTTCCTTATTTTTGCAAATTAAAAAAAAATGAAAAATGTAGTATGCTTATGTATTCAGCCCCATGTGCTCCGAAACCCGTAAATAAAATCCAGTGTGAACAATTGCCTTTAGAAGTCACCTAAATAATAAATAGATTACATCTGTATGTAATTTATTCTCAGTACAAGGCCTTAGAGCAGACATCCTCAAACTGCAGCCCTCCAGCTGTTGGAAAACTACAACTCCCATCATTCCCCCTGTTATAGTTATATAAATGCATGATGGGAGTTGTAGTTTCCCCAAAAGCTGCAGGGCCGCAGTTTGGGATGCTACTTAAGGGGTGATATTTTTGAACAAACAGCATCATGAAAAAACTTTTAACCCCCGACGTCAGGGATAGAGTTGTGGCAAAGTGTATTGCAGGGTTAAGGTTTAAAAAAAAAAAAAAAATAGCCCAAACTCTGAAAATTTTGCAGAGCACCATTCAATCCATCCATAAATGGAAGGAGTATGGCACAACTGCTAACCTCCCAAGACATGGCGGTCACCTAAACTGACAGCTCAGACAAAGAGAGCACTAATAAGAGAAGCAGCCAAAAAAAGCTATGTAGGGGGACACAGCAAGCATGTGGAAGAAGGTGCTATTGAGCAGATGAGACCAAAATGTCAAACAGTATGTGTGGGGGAAAGCTAACACTGCACACCCCCCTGAACACACCACTGTGGATGGTGGTGGCAGCATCATGCTGGGGGGGGCTTTGCTTCAGCAGGGACTGGGAAGCTGCTCAGGGTTGATGGGAAGATGGATGGAGCAGGTAAATCCTAGAAGAAAACCTGTTAGATACTGCAAAAGACTTGAGACTGGGGTGTAGGTTCACCTTCTGGTAGGACAACTACTGTACCTTAAACATACATCCAAAGCTACAATGGAAAGGTTTAATAAATCAAAGCAGATTCATATGTTAGAATGGCCCAGTCACAGTCCAGATCTAAATCCCATTGAGAATCGGCGGCAGGACTTAAAAATTGCTGTTCACAAATGTTCGACAATCAATCTAACTGAGCTAAGCTTATTCTGCAAAGAAGAAAGGGCAATAATCCCAGCCTCTAGATGTGCAAAGCTGGTAGAGACATCGCCCAACAGACTGCAGCTGTCATTGCAGATAAAGGTGGTCCTACAGAGTATTTACTCAGAGGATTGAATACATATACACACCACACTTTTCAGATTTTTAGTTTTCAAAAATATGGAAAACACGTATCATTTTCTTTACACTTCATAAATACTTGCTACTTTGTGCTGCTCAATCATATAAAACACATTTAAGTTTGTGGTTGTAATGTTTAAAAATAAGGAACAGTCCAATGGGTGTGAATAATTTTGCAACCCGCTGTATATGACTACGCTCCCACAGAAGGACCGTGTAATGTATACATCTATAGCCACTGTGGTGCTGGAGTAGCTTGGGTCAGTATTTCATAGACTGCTGCCATTGTAGGGACTTCTTGTACAATGAGAGTGTACTGAGAATCGTGTGGGAAGAAGCCCCCAACAAAAGCGGATACTGTGGACGAAAACAGCTTCTCAATAACATGGGTTAGAGGAGGACGTGCAGAATCGCTCTGATGAACAGGCGGTGCTCAAATACAGCTGACATGTCCAAATGCACAACTCTTCGTTCCCTGGCACGGATGAGCTGTACCAGCAGATGACCACGTTGAGTGCCATCGTTGACTGAGGGAAACGGAAAAGAGCACAGGAATTGGATCACTGAGCAGAACATAAACATTGCCTGGTCAGAACATGTCAGCACCTCCATCTGATTTACAGTGAGAAGCTATCCGTCCGCGTGGGAGCGTATTCCTGCAGAACGATTTCAGCACCAAGTAGAAAAACCCTATGCTGAAATTCTGAATACCAGAAGGAAGTCCTTTGGTGGTCTCTCAAAATGAGAATGATGCCCACCAAGATGGCGGAGGAACCCAGTCCTGTAGCCACAGATCTCGGGACAGTGGGGGCAAGAGGTTCCATTTGAAAGTTGATTTTGCAAATCTGGGTTCTTCTCTTCAGTGTCTTCTGAAGGCCAAAAGGAAGTCCTTTGGTGGTCTCTCAAAATGAGAATGATGCCCACCAAGATGGCGGAGGAACCCAGTCCTGTAGCCACAGATCTCTGGACAGTGGGGGCAAGAGGTTCCATTTGGAAGTTGATTTTGCAAATCTGGGTTCTTCTCTTTCTTCAGTGTCTTCTGAAGGCCAAAAGGAAGTCCTTTGGTGGTCTCTCAAAACTAGAATGACGCCCACCAAGATGGCGGAGGAACCCAGTCCTGTAGCCACAGATCTCTGGACAGTGGGGACAAGAGGTTCCATTTGGAAGTTGCTTTTGCAAATCTGGGTTCTTCTCTCGTCAGTGTCTTCAGAAGGTCAAAAGGAGGTCCAGCATCCAACGAAATAGGTGCCTCCAATAAAAAGGACATTCAATGTATATGTTACTATGTAGCCACATCATACAGAACAGGTGGCCAGACATAAACCTTTGAATCCTTGGCCAGAAGGGCCTGTTTTCCTGTACTATTACACTCTAGAAACCTGTGGAAATGTTACAGTGTATATATGAACATATATATATATATTTTGTAATGACTAGACCATGTTTCTTTCAGGTTCCTGTCGATGATACTGAGGATGTGTCCCTGGATATAGGAAATGAAGAAGAACTTGCTCTAAGGAAAGCAAAAATCAGGTGCAGCAAATCTTGCAGTATTGCAGATATGTGTAGGTCCCGGGTATAGTCACACGTGGGTTGGCTGTGTTTCAGTGGGGTACAAACTTTATGAGAAAACGCCACTTGCACAAGGTGGACAAAAACCACATGTCCTAGGGGGCGCCATACATAAATGCACAAAAAACAGCACATGCAATAGAGTAATAGTTTTTCATTGAGGTAGCTTTGTTGACATTTCGTAGAACTGTTTTTTTTTATCCTATTAGGCTAAGTTCACACGGCATAATTGTGGGGCGTAAGTACGCCCCGCAATTACGCCGGGACTTCGGTAGCTCGCGCAATGCGGAGAGGGGGGGGAGCGGTAGCCCGCCGGCCCCATAAACTGTCATTACTCGCGTAAGCCCCGTGAATAAATGACATGTCACTTATCTCCCCCCGCGGCGTATTGTACGAGTGGGGAGAGGAGGTGTAATCCATAGTTCTCTATGAGAACTGTGGATTACTGTAGTGACTGGGACGCATTTCTCTCGTATTTGAGCGCAGTACGCGGCGAAATGCGTCCCAGTTTAACCCGTGTGAACATTCCCTAAGGGTCGTGTGTATATAAGGAGTTAAAGGGGTTTTCCAAGATTTTTAAAAACCTTCCTATAACTTCACAACTGGTCTAAGATAGAAAATGAACACATACTTATGTCTCCCATGACCACCATTCCAGGGCTGCCAGAGCTCAAGCATCTCTCTCCCTCCCGGTCCATTACTGATGTTGTCACATTCATGGATCACATGATGCTGCAGCCAATCCCTGGCCTCAGCGGTCACAGTCAGTGATTGGCTGATCCATGAATGTGACATCATCAGTGAGGGGCTGGGGGTGGAGGTAATCAAATGTGGTGTGAACTCAGCCTAACTGATATTCGTATGGTTCACTTCCATGTAAGGCTATGTTCACACAGCTGAATTGCGGGACCTATTTCGCCCCGCAATTACGCTGTGTGTACGGGGGTGGGATCTGGGCGGGGGGGCGCGTCAGCTCGCCGGCCCCATAGACATGCATTATCCATGGCGCGTATACGCCATGAATAAGTAGCATGTCACTTTCTCCCCGCTCGCCGTATTGTGCGAGCAGGGAGAGGATCCGTAATCCATAGTTCTTTATGAGAACTGTGGATTACCGTAATGACTGGGACGTATTTCAGTCCGTAATTCGCGCCGTACTGCGCGAATTACGGGCTGAAATACGTCCCAAAATAAGCCGTGTGAACATGGCCTAAGCTCCACATACTAGTAACTGCTGTGTGTGTGTCTGAGATTGGACTGTTTAGATAGGGACATACAATCCCAATATGTTGATGTAGAAAACACTGTGTAATAAAAATCTCCTTGCTGAAGGGATTGTCGGGTAGAATGGTATAAAATAAAAATTAAGTCCCATTCAGATTTTCTTTTTGGTCCCGTTCATGGTATCCTTAGGCCATGTTCACACGGCTTATTCAAGCCGTAATTGCGGGACGGATCCTGCCCGCAATATGGCTTGAATAAGGGGTGGGGTCACGGCGGGGGAGCTGCCCACCGGCCCCATAGACAATGCCTTATTTACGGCGCGTACATGCCGTAAATAATGTGCATGTCACTTTCTCCCCCCGCGGCGGATTCGCCGAGCGGGGAGGAGCGACGGAATCCATAGTTCTCTATGAGAACTGTGGATTACCGTAGTTACTGGGACGGATTGGAGCTGTACTGAAGCGCAAATACGGAGCAGTACGGCTCCAATCCGTCCCAGAATAAGCCGTGTGAACGAGGCCTTAGGGTTACCATAAATGTTAATTCCAAAGAATACTGCAGTGGGGCCATGAAGGGCCCATAGACTTTAATAGAGTAGACGTAGTCCTAATTGCACTATGTTTGCCCTATTTAGCAAACATCCACAGTTTTGTACATTGGACACAAAAGAATGGTCTACCACGCTTCTGTTTCCGATGCAGAAACGGTATATGTTCACTAAAGAGGGCAAACATAGACTATAATTGCTCTATTATAGCCTATAATCCTGTTATGTCCCCGCTGCATTATCCGTTGGGATACATTTTTGTGGCATCCGGACAAATACCATAAACAGGACCCAAAAACGAGATGTGCATAGGCCTTACTCACCTCACCGATCCCCTGCCATTCTGACAGTGACTGCTGATCTCCACCAGAAATGCCCTTGTGGCCAATCACTGACTGCAGCCATGCGCCACGTTAGCCAGTGTTTGGCAGAGCTTGCATTTCTAGCCATTTTGTGTCGGGATGGGATCGGGAAGTGGAGATCAGTGGGACCTGGTGCACGGGGAACGGCAGGAGGTGAGTAACACCTTATTTTAAGCAAATTTAGGCAACCCATTTGGGCCTCATGCCGGGGGATGTGGTGACATAGACTGTATGCGCGGTACTGTCTCTAAGTGTTCTGGGTTGTTTCCATAGGCATCCCCTGGCCACGTTTTTTCATCTATTTTTTCGAATTGGTGCTATTGTTGCTTATTTGTTCTGTGACTGGTTCAGCAAAAGCTTTGTCACGTGTTTTGTCACTATCCTGATTCTTCTGTCCTTTGACTTTGGTCTGTTAAGGTAAGGTTCTGTCATTTTTAACAATTCTGTTTATTCCCTTAACATTTCAGTCACTGTACTAACGCGGTTCATCCATAACCAGGTCAATGTGTTAGTAACTGCTCGATCTGTCCTGTAATGTGTGGTGATGTCTGTATTACTGTATAAAAGCACCTTCTGTGTGACGATACTTCTGCTCTTGTGCCCCGGGTGATTTAATGTTGTCAAAATCACATTGTGAGAAACAAAAACCTCATCCACATCCACCCATACTCTTTAGACCTGGAGTAGAAGTGTTGTCATTGGGGCACAGAGTTGTACCCCACAGCAGCCAGTAAAACTTGAATTTTAAAGGGGTATTTCCATGTCATTTGTAAGCTTTAAACTCGTGGCAAAGGTAAATACGTTTTTTTTTCCAAACACAGTGCTTTTCTGATTTTGCTTCTCTTCACAGTTTGGGGCAGATCTTATTTAAATTACAGACACAAGGCCATACAACTCAGGGATTGGACAAAAAACTATCCCCAGTAGGAGGCAATATAAGCCCCAGTGCTACCTGGGAGAAATGTAATAGGTGCAGCTCACTAGTGAACAATTGCTCACACACCCATCCACTAGGGGTGCAATCGGCTAGTAAAAAAAACTAGACATTGCGTAAGTACCATTTCACACCAGTATTCAGAAAAGCCACAATACCGTACAGTGGAGATTGTAAAAATGCAAAAATACTGATAAGCAACCATTCACACACATACCATGCATGGGGGTGATTGCTAGTATTACAGTTACATATAGGTTTATAAAGGTAGCAAGTTATACGGTTACATGTGGTGCACCATGCTGGCTTACAACCAGTTGATGGCGCCTCTACTATTTGATTGAGCGGGTTGCCCAGCATATTTCAAGTGTCCAACACAAAATACTAACACCCTCTGCTCCCCAGTTTTACAGAATAAAACTACATACTGGAAAAATTTCAAACATGAGGTATTAGTTAAAGTTTTGGCCAATATACGCAAGCCCGCAAACCACATCAAGGGTCCTCGTTGTCTGGCGAGTCCCTACACTAGTCTTACTAGCAATTTACAAATATTTTTTGTAAAAAAAAAAAAAAGAAAAATAATCACTCTAAATTGCCAGTAAGGCAGATCTTAGTTACCAACCACTTTCTGCTCTCATTGCTCTGGCAGTAGCCGGGATGGTGACTCACTTCCTGCTCTGTTTCTTATCTTGAAATACAGGAGCTTGTTTACATTACTTACTGCCAAACTTGAACCCTTTAGAGATCTGTAGCCTTGTGAACTACAGTTTACAAACCTCTTGTACTCATGTCACAACTAGGAATAGCAGAGTTGATATGTCAATCAGTGCTATAGAACCACCCGCAGCCTAAGCAGGAAGTGTGTCTAAAGCTGCCCGTGGCTCTGTAAAACAGAGAAAATCCCTTTAAAACATGTTTTGGGCATCTGGTCCCAACCACATGGGTTTTACTCTGAAACGCTGCAGTGTTTCAAGCTAAAACACCCTACGTAGTTGGGTGGGGTACGGGGAGAGAAGTTGCTGTGCCTGGTTGAGATGAGTCCGATGTGCACCTTCCACCTGCCCCCTCAGCTGAACTGACAGCTCTCTCTTATTTGCTTATATGGAAAGAGCTGTCAATTTAGCTGAGGGGGTGGGAAGACGCCACAGAGTGGACTCCTCTCTCCTGGTCACGGTGTCCTCACCCTGTATCCGGCCCAATTAACCATGTGCTTTACAACCCACATGGCTGGGACCGGCAACCTGCAGCTAGTTTTTCATTTGTTTTTTGTTGTTTGGCAGCATTAGGTAGCTGACAGGTTCCCTAAAAATACCCCCACTGAATAACTGTCCACATACAGTATCCCCTAAACTGCTTCATGCATACAGTGAAGGATCAGTTGTATAGCCCACACAGATGGGGCAGTAGTGGAGTGTTCCTTTAAGAGACCCTGGTAAAATGTAATAAAAAAAAGGGCCCACTAATATGGTGCAAGATAGGAGCAGTTAATGGGCAGGGCACCCAGATGCTTTAGTCGTATGATGCCCTAAAATTACTCATGCAGCCCTGTGCACAGGCACCACAGCAAATACAGTGGGGAAAATTAGTATTTGACACACGGACGATTTTGCTAGTTTTCCCACCTACAAAGAATGGCGAGGTCTGTCATTTTTATGCCTGTTAGGGCTATTCAACGGATTGCGGACGAATCTAAAAAAAAATCCGATAATCACTTGGGGAGATTCTTCAAAATATGTCCTTACCTTTTTCTATTGATTCAATAAAAAGTTAGGACTGACATTTTACATCGCCACATTTATCATTAGCCCGTGATTCCGGAATCGAAAAAATTCATGTCATTTTCCGACGGATACCATCTACAATGATGTAGAGCTGATCTCGGGAATCAGTTCAATACTCCACACTAGTGCATTATTCACTGATTCAAGATTCAAACGTATTAATCGAAATCCTTGTAAATACGTTCTGAATAGCGTTGAACGAGGCCTATGGTAGTGCACTTCACTGTGAGACGACTAAAAAAAAAAAATCAAAAAAACTTGGGCGATTTCAATAGGTTTACTTTAGACATGTAAGTGACTAGACATTTTTATGCGCACATTTACATAGGTGAAAATCTGTCAGGTTGACTGTCAGTCTAACTCTGTACCACATAAGTTGTCTTACTTCACACAGAAACCGACAAATCTGGCGCTTTTTGGTCTACTTAAGCCAGCCCTTCCGCGAAGCCACACCCTCTTTTACGAGGCCACGCCCCCTTTGACGGACGAGGCGTCTAAAACACATAGTAAATGTGGCGGAAAGCTGGTTTCTGGTGCAAATGGAGCCAGAATTCTGGCGCAGCTGTTTTGATAAATCTGCCCCATTGTATGATTTTTAAATAATGAATTTGCATTTATTAAATAAGTATTTGATACACAACAGAACAGAATATTCGGTACAGAAACCTTTGTTTGCAGTTACTGAGGTCAGACGTTTCCTGTAGTTTTTGACCAAGTTTGCACACACTGCAGCAGGGATTTCAGCCCACTCCTCCATACAGATCTTCTCCAGATCTTTCAGGTTTCGGGGCTGCTGCTGGGCTACATTGAGTTTCAGCTCCCTCCAAAGATTTTCGATTGGGTTCAGGTCTGACGACTGGCTAGCACCGTTTTTTATTTACTTAGACGCTGCAGCCATCTTTACCACGGCGTTTAAGGGGTTAAACAGTGCAGGATGGCGCTGGCTCCATCCCGCGCTGTAAGGTGTTGTTCACATGGCATTTTAGGATCCGATTTTGGATCCGAAAATTGCATCTTAAAACGCAGCGGCGAATAGATCCTAAACGGATCCAGCAGGCAGCTGCGTGTTTGGATGGGTGTTAGATGCAGCAGGGTCGCAGTTTATTATAGGGCTCCTGCTGCGTCTTTCAGGCCAAGGATTGACGTGACAATTCTTGGAGCGGATCCGAAAGACACAGTGAGACACACATCGGTGATCACTCGTGTGAACGCAGATGCGTGTTTCGTATTAAAAGCAATGTAAATGACGCTGCTATTTGTTAGATACGTGTTTGGGTCCATTTAGGGTCCAACAGACGGATCCAAACACATATCTAAAAACGTATGTTCACACGGAAACAACACGCCGGGTGAACATACCCCAACCGCCGAGTGTTAGGGTATGTTCACACGGCTTAATGTACTTACTGTATGCCCTGCAATTATGCTGGGTCTTCGGGAGTCGCAGCAAATAAATGACATGTCAATTATCTCCCCGCGCGTACAATACGATCGGGAGGAGGAGGCGTAATCCATAGTTCTTTATGAGAACTGTGGATTACCGTAATGATTGGGGGGCATTTCGCTCGTATTAGCGAGCAGTACGCTTGCAATACGTGGCGAAATGCATCCCAAAATAAGCCGTGTGAACATACCCTTAGCTGCAATTCACAGCTAAACCCTGGTGGCTGCGTTCCCGCTACACAGTTCCTTAATGCCAACAGGACGTACCTATACATCCAGGTGGGTTAAAGTGTTAAAGAAAAATTAAAAGGTCTGTGAGAGCCAGAATTCTTCAAATACTGATCTCATGCAGTAAAATTCTAATTCATTATTTAGAAATCATACAATGTGATTTTCTGGATTTTTTTAGATTCTGTCTCTCACAGTTGAAGTATATCTACGATAAAAATGACAGCCCTCTCCGTTCTTTGTAGTTGGGAAAACTTGCAATATTGTCAGTGTATCAAACACTTCTTTTCCCTACTGTAAGTGTACACTGTTTAATGATACAATAAATGGACTAAGAGTCCATTATTGACAGTCTGTCACATAATTCCCATTTGATGCACAGAAATTACATTGGGGAAGTTTGAGGAATGGAAACAAAAATATCTGCATTTTCTGTATCCTCAGTTCTGTCTGCAGCCTGTCATAATACAACTTTCTCTGTTGTCTAAAAGATAGAAAAAAAGACTGTCTACTGGCAACACTGCCACACCTGACCAGAGGTGGTGTCTGGTATTGCAGCAGCTCCGCTTTTTTGAAATCAATGAGGCTGAGCTGCACTATCTGCACAACCTGTGGACTGGTGCAGCGCTGTTTTTGGGAAAAGGTCATCATTTTTTTTTTCCATTAGTGGAAAGCTCAGGGTTTGTGTATGGAATATAAGACATATATGGTCAGGAAATAGAACACATATTAGTACCAAATGTAACAAAATTAAAAAGCGGCATGAAAATTTCTTGTAATTTTTGGCATTTTTTACAAGCATTTTGAAAACACCAAAAAAAATAGTGTATAAAGCTTTTATCATACATTTTCTTTGGCAGAAAAAAAGCTGCAGAAACTGCATGCATTTTTTCATTCAGTATTTGTGTTTTGTTTTGTTTTTTATAATCTCAGTAGGTACATTTTTCTGGTGCATTTTCCCTTTTAAAAATCTAGTGATCATCACATTATTTGTAATTTGGACAAATAAACCAAGAGAAAAAAAAGAAAAGAAAGTCACAAACTGCCTAAAAATCTGCTGGACCTACAACATACAACAAAAAAATAAAAATCTGCACCCAATTTGCCAAAAAAAAGCAGTGTATGTGCCTTTTTATATCGACTTCTAGCTATTATATGGCCACTACAGTTTTTGCTCTAAAAAGGCATGCAAAAAATGCAATTAAGACAAAACAAAATTCAGCCAAAAAAACGAAAGTCATGTATGCGCCTTTATCAGCATATCCAAATCATTTATATCTATCATTTATACCCAAAATTCAATGCACAAACGTCACAATGAAAAACATATCGATCCCCAGCCTACAATAAGATAAAAGGGATTTGCCACACACGCGATAAAGGGATAAAAAGATGCATTTGTAGTAATCCAGGATGGAAACATCAAAGTGAGATACAGTTTTGGAAATCTAAAGAGGTATTAGGGTATGTTCACACGGCGTAATCGGGCACGTACTGTACGCGCCGCAGTACGCCGTGTGTTTTGGAAGCACGCGCTGATACGCGCGCACTTCCATGGACGGGGGAGCCGGTACGTAAGCGCCGCAAACAATTGACATGTCACTTCTTTCCCCCGGCGTATAACACGATTGTATTGTACACCGGAGGAAACGAGGCGTAATTCATAGTTCTGTATAAGAGCTATGAATTACCTCAATTGCGGCGCGCAGTTCGCGTGTATTAAAGCGCAAATACGCAGCGAAATGTGTGTTGCAATTATGCCATGTGAACATACCCTTACAGACATAGGGCCTTGTGTATGGAAACTGTCTGACAGTAAGACTGTCCCTGTTGCCCATAGCAACCAATCAGAGCTCAGCTTTCATTTCTTATACTGCTCTGGAAAACTAAAAGTTGAGCGCTGATTGGTTGCTCTGGGCAACAAGAACAGTCTTACTGCTAGACAGTTTCCATACATAAGGCCCATAGTCTTTATACAAAACATCATCCCTTTAATCAGTACAAAAAGGCAGCATCATAATCACCGTAATGCAAGAGATTGGATTCCTGGATTACAAATCTGTAACATCCATAACCATCCTGCCCCTCTCCCGAATAATGAGTCCCAGTGTGTGTCTCCGTTTTTATGGTTCCATCAGAACTGTAAAGGGCCGTTCACACGGCTTATTTTGGGCACGAATTGCAGCCGTACTGCACGCTGTACTGCACTGCAGTGCGGCTCCAATCCGTCCCAGCCATTACGGTAATCCACTGCTCTCATAGAGGACTATGGATTCCGTCTCTCCTTCCCGCTCGGCGAATCCGCCGAGGGGGGAGAAAGTGACATGTTCATTATCCCGGCGGGATACGCGCCATGGATAATGAAAGTCTATGGGGCCGGCGGGCAGCGCCCCCGCCCCTTATTCATGCCGTAATTGCGGGTGAAATCCGTCCCGCAGTTACGGTTTGAATAAGCTGTGTGAACCAGCCCTTAGGGTATGTGCACATGGCTTATTTTTAAGCGTAATTGCGCATGCATTTAGTCGCATATTGCGCTTTATACGCGGCAAAATGCGCGCCACAATTACGGTAATTCATAGCCCTCATAGAGAGCTATGAATTACGCGTCGTCTCCCCGTGCGTACAATACGAACGTATCATATGCCTGGGGAGAGAAGTGACATGCATGACAACGCATGTCTGCAGTGCATGCTTCCAAAACACACCCTAAACTGAGACCCCTGATAGAACCGTAAAAACCGGCGATTCTATGGGGTGATATTAGCCACATTGGGACTCATTATTTTGGAGATAGACAAGATGATCATGGATTTTCAGCTCTTATTTTCTGAGTTGGGTTTCAGGAATACAATTTCTTGAACTGTGGTGCATCGTAATAGGATGAGGTTTTGTATTAAGGTTATGCCTGATATTTCTTTGGGAATCTGATACTGTATCTCACTTTTAGTTTTATCCCGTGAGTGTTATTCCTTTTTTCTTTTATGTGGGGGGGAGGGAGGTGGGGGTTGTATGTTTTTAAATGTTTTTAAAGACTTTGTGGAGTTTGTGCATTGAAATTTGGATACAAATAAGGATTTTGTTTCATTTGGGATGTGCTGTCCTATGTGCATGTAGGACTCTCTCTGTTTTAGTAATCTATGTATTGTTTTAAATACAAATGGACAATTTCTCCTTGTTGAACTGGGATCCTGTGATATTGGTTCACTCATTCTGTGTACTCGCTATATCCATTGAAGTCTATGGCGTATAGTGCCCGTTGCCTTGTACAGTGTAAATATATACCAATAGACGCAGCTAGAAACCCAGCACTGTTTTGCAAAAACTCAACATGCGATAACCCCCTAAAGGAGACCTAAAGAGTCAGAGAGTCTGCACATTGCTATTGGGCTGCTCCCACTAGTGAATGGAATGACTTTCATACGTGTTCTGTATATTGTTCATTATAGGATTAAAAAGTACGTTATGTAATTGTTGATATTAACCAGTTCTCTGGTTCTTACCGTCAGAATGTTACTGGTCGACTGCTGGTTGGATTACGTTGGTGGAACCAGATTGACGAAGATGGAAAAAGCCATTGGATCTTTGAGGCCAAAAAGGTTTTTCTTACTTTATATACACATTATTACAACACATCCGGTTAGCTGTCATCATGGGGGGAGGGTTAGGCGATGTCTCCACTGCACACGTTTTCAAACCTTTTTTAGTGTTTTTCGTTGAAAACAGACAGAAAACAGATCCCATAGACTTTAATAGTAAAAACTTCTGTAGTCTCCAAAGGTTTTCTTTTCTGCTCCCAGTCGTTTTTTGAAACAGGTTGCAAAAAACACCAGAGCAGGGCAGAAAATTTACTAATGACGTCTATGTGAACCACTGGACGTTTTTTGGGGAAAATTAATGCTTTGCATTTCTGCAAAAAGAACGCCCCAAAAACCACAAAACACGCCAAAAAGTGGTCGGTTTTTGAGCTGTTTTTTACATGCACTGGACAAAAAACAGTTTATGAACGGTTTTAGGATTTGGTTTTCAGTGAGTTTTTTTTGTCCAATGTAGACCTCACCTTAGAAGCAAGCTTGTGTAGCAGTGAGTAGTAAGTGCACCCCTACAGGTATGTGCCACACAGGAAATAGGACAAGGAAGAACGTAGCCCTTTCCATAGCTTGTGGCGAGACTTAAAGGGGTTGTCTCACTACATTGATTCATTTTACCTTGGTCCTGTTTTTAATTTTTAAATTCAAGGGCGTGGTTACCAGCTTTTCTGGCCTGCAGTGACGAGCTGCTGAGGACACCAGGTCTGTAGCTATAGCAACTAGCGCTGGCAGCCTATCAGGAGATATCAAACAGGTCTGTAGCTATAGCGACCTGAGGAGCTGATGCAGCCCCTACTAGAGAGGATATCTAGGAATAGGTAGGACACTTCTAATGGACACATATTGCAAAATGACTTGTTTTTGCAAGATCTTTAAAGGGGTTTTGCCAAGATGTAATGTTGACGTGGGATCCTCCAAAATGGGTATTTAATCACTTTTATAAATAAATGTGATTACAAAAAGTGAAGCCAGTGAGAGCTACAGCATTGCTCAGTCCCCCTTAGTTTCCTGAAAGTTTACATTATACACGACCAGGACACTGACAGGAGTTGATCTGGCCACGCTTGCGTGTTTGCATTTCTTATCTGATGACCGGGAACATGAAGGAGCTTGCATGGGGCTGGGGAGAAAGTACAGTGTATGAGGCTGTCTGCTGTATAGAGAATCCACTATTGTAATGTTATTATTTGAGTAAACTTTTTGAGACGCTCCCTGCTTCCTCGCTCTCTGCTCACCCCCTCCCTCTCACCCCTGCAGCTGTTTATGACTCAGTATGCTTTGTTTATATTCTGCCCTGAGCTGATAAGAGGTAAGGAACTCACTTTGTGGCAAAACCCCTTTAACATAAAAAGCAAACCTTGTAGTGAGACAATCCCATCTCTATGGGGTAGTAGCAGGCCACAAAGCACTACTGATAAGACTTCTTTCCCATACTGGAATGGTTACAGGAAGTTGTATTTGGGTGAACATGGGTAACGCCTGACTAGTTGAAGTGGAAGAGTTTGGTATTATGATGGCTGTCTATGGCTTGGTCTGTCCTATTATGTTGTTAACCTATGTGAAACAACAAAATACCAACCCCCTACCAAAATGAACTCAATCCAGTAGTCACAGCGAAATATGATGCAGCTGAGCAGTTTTATTCAGAGTCACAATTCATCAGAGCTTCGGGGGGTGTAATTGGAGGAGCTAATGCATTATCCACTTTCTTCTCTTCAGGTTCCATCCAATAATTCTGCATCAACTGAAGTTGAAGCTCGAATCTTCTGGCTGGGTTTGATTATTTGCCCCATGATCTGGACAGTGTTCTTCTTCAGCACATTATTTTCTTTGAAGTTAAAATGGCTGGTAGGTGTTTCATGCGGGTATTAAATTAATAGCATTAGGTCTGAGACTTCTTGTAGTGCAACTAATTCATTTCAGCTTTCAAGCTACAACAGTCCAAAGGAATACACTGGGATGTATGTGATCTTGTGGACTGCAGCTGGCACCCAGTAGTTAAAATCTATCAGTAAAACTACAAGAAGTCTACATGTAGCCCAGACCTTAGGCTGCATTTGCTTATTTGGCACGTGCACCCAAATCCTTTCTCTTAGAGCAGCGCTTGTAACCTTCTTCTTTTTTGGAGTAGGAGAGATCTTTCTATGCTCGTCTTGTACAGAGAAGCTGCTTGATTGAGTATCTAGTAGACTGCCATATATACAGTGGGGGAAAATAAGTATTGGATGCACTGGCTCTTTTGAAAGTTTTCTCCCCTACAAAGCGAGGAGAGTTCTGTAATTTTTATTGTAGGTGCACTTCAACTGTGAGAGATAGAATCTAAAAAACCAACCAGCAAGTATTTTGACTCTTACAGACCTGTTTTAAATGACAATCATGGAAAGGCGCACTAAATAATAAAATATAACTTTTTTTTAGGTCTCTTACAGACCTGTTGTCATGAGTTGCCCCACAGCCTGCATGTCTGGCTGCGGGCGCATTTGTATTCCCTCTGTCCATTCGGCGGCAGGACAAATGGCGCCGCGGTCCACATGATGGGCAATTACTTACCCTGCTGTGCTCGATAATTGGTTGATTGCACTGACCCTATATATCTGGGACACTTTGCTTGAGAAAGGGGGAGGAGCCCCCGAAACTTTGTGCGCTCCCGCACTACCCCGCCTGTGCTAACAGTGATCCAGCATGGAATAGCCACGCTATGCTTACAGCAACAGTATTCTAAGGAGAAACGAATGTTGCCGCTATCTATGGACTTGAGTCTACTGAATTGCAAGTATAAAGTTGTTACTATTTGAAGTTTCAAAATGTTGGAGACTTTTTAACAAATTTTCATACTATATTTCAAATGTCATCTGCTACTTTGTGTTGTGCCTGTGAGAGGAGATTGAGGAGTCTCCATGTAGCAGTGGTTAAATATAGGCGGCTGAAAATCTCATGTTACTACCAAATTATTATTACAGCCTATATACCTGGGACACTCTCACTACTTCCCCGCCAGATCTATAGTGCTTTATGCCTTAGAGAGGGTGTTCCAGATTGCATTCCTGTCTTGCCGTGTTCCTGACCTGTTATGTCTTGTGACTACGAACCTTTGCCTCATGCCCTGACCTTCCTGCCTGTCCCTGACTATGAGTTTGCTTCATGATTCAGCATCTCGCTGCACCTTGGCCGTTATCGCAAGAAAGTCGCTTCAGGGGTAGCGACCTGATAGGACTTCCGCCGCAGCAAGCTCAGCCTGCCTCGTGGTGGACCTACTTAGATTCCTCTCCCTGGCGTGGCTTCTACCACTGTTGTGGTGGTCCAGAGGATTCACTGCTCCAGCTGTTACACCTGTTAGTTTTTCTTTAAGAAACCCTCATACTCTGCACTCATTACCGGTATTAATTGCATGTGTTTGAACTCGTTACCTGTATAAAAGACACCTGTCCACACAATCAATCACACTCCAACTTTCCCCACCATTGCCAAGACCAAAAAACCTGTCGACGTAGGCAAGAGCCAAAATTGTAGCCCTGCCCAAGGCTGGGATGGGCTCCAGGACAATGGACAAGCAGCTTGGTGAGAAGGCAACAACTGTTGGTGCAATTATTAGAAAATGGAAGAAACACAAGATGACTGTCAATCTTACTAGGTCTGGGGCTCCATGCAAGATCTCGCCTTGTGGGGTAAAGATGATTCTGAGAAAGGTCAGGAATTAGCTGAAAGCTACATGGGAGGAGCTGGTCAATGCCCTGTATAGAGCTGGGACCACAGACTCAAAGATTACCTTTAGTAACACACTTTAGTAATGCCATCATGGATTAAAATCCTGCAGGGCACACAAGGTCCCTTTGCTCACGCCAGCACATGGCCAGGCCAAAATAGAGGAGACCAAAATAGAACTTTTTGGTATCAACTCCCCTTGCCGTGTTTGGAGAAAGAAGGATTACAATCAGAAGAACACTGTCCCAACCATGAAGCATGGGGAAGCAAACCTCCTACTGTGCGGGTGCGTCTTCTGCACAGGGGACAGGACAACTATCGGGTCTTCCAGCATGACAATGACCTGAAACAGCCAGGACAACTACGGACATTTCAAGGTCCTGGAGTGGCCTAGCCCATCTCCAGACCTGAACCCAATCAAAAACCTTTGGAGGAAACTGAAACTCAATGTAGTCCAGTGACAGCTCCGAAACCTGAAAGATCTGGAGAAGATCTGTTTGGAGGAGTGGGCCAAAATCCCTGCTGCAGTGCGTGCAAACCTGGTCAAGAACTACAGGAAACGTCTGACCTCAGTAACTGCAAACAAAGGTTTCTGTACCGAATGTTAAGTTCTGTTTTTCTATTGTATCAAATACTTATTTCATGCAATAAGATGCAAATTATTTAAAAATCAAACGTGATTTTTTTTTTTTTTTAGATTCTGTCTCTCACAGTTGTAGTGGATCTACAAACAAAATTACAGACCTCTCCATTCTTTGTAGGTGGGAAAACTTGCAAAATCGCCAGTGTAGCAAATACTTCTTTTCCTCACTGTATACATGGAAAAGGAGACAGAGAGAGAAATATGAATGGGGTCAATGCACACACTTAATGAGCAATCCCATATAGATTATGTCCACTGATGTTAATGGATGGTTATCCGGATCATATTAAATATTTGTCACTGTAATAAGGTAGCAAAACAAAGAAGCAGACTCATCAGTGAAGTAATGTAGGAGCCATGTTACACCATGTTCACACAGCATAAGAAAATGGTCTGATTTTCGTATGTTTTAGTATTTTGGAACCGCTGAAAATCCGACCATTTTGCATGCTCACAGACTTTAAAGCAAAAAACGACCTGTAGTCTACACAGGTCGTTTTTTTTTCAGATCCTTTTCTGGCACCGGAGGTTTTAGGAACCAGTTGTAAAAATCGTAAGCGTTTTGCGTTTTTCCATCGGTTTTCCGTACATTCAATTATACAGCCAACAGAAAAAAAAGCCTAAACCGACTGTGGTTGTGCATCGGACAAAAAGCTTTAGGCTTTCTATATGCAGTGTGGCCCTAGCTTTATAGGCGACTATATAAAAGAGAATTGATAAGGTTTCTATTTAAAGGGGTTGTCTCACTACATTGATTCATCTTACCTCAGTACTGTTTTCTTGGTTCATTTTGAATTCAGGGGCGTGTTTACTGGCTTCTACCTATTAGGCTGCAGTAGAGGCCAGGTCTGTAGCTATAACAACCAGAGCTAGCAGCCTATCAGGATAGATCAAACAGGTCTGTAGCTATAGTGACCAGAGGAGCTGATACAGCCCATACAAGAGGGGATATCTCAGAATAGGTAGGACACTGTTAATGGACACATATTGCACAGTGTCTTGTTTTTGCAAGATCTTTAACATAAAAAGCAATTTGTGTAGTGAGACAACCCCTTTACGGTTTCAGATTGCCTCAGACTAACTATAAAAGCAAGATGTTGAGGACACAGTTTTAAAGGGGTTGACCAACAAAAACCTTCCTCACCTTTGCAATCTCTCGGCTCCAGTGTTGCCTTATTTCTGGTTGATCCGCTGTCACAAGCTGCTTTATTGACGGCGCCGCTCAGGGAGTGAATGCTTGTGGGCAGTGATGGCAGCAGAATGGCACGTGCCTGCCGAGACGCTGATTGACTGTAGTGATCGCGTGCTGATCAAAAGCAAAGACTGGCCCACCGCCTGAGCTGCAGTGCTTAATCACCGGGGCCTAGATGCCCTTCATCCCCTAATTCCCCAGACCTGAACCCAATCAAGCATCTGTTGGCCAGCCTCCATTCCCGGGTTCACTCTGTAGATCCTCCCCTTAAGCACCCTCCAGCAGCTGTAGTATACAGTCAGCATGGCTCCAGATACCTGTGACAACCTACCAGGACCTGATTGAGTCACTCCCAGCCCATCTAGCTGCTATTAGTTCTGCACATAGTGGTTACTGTAGATAATAATGTGACTCCAGTTCTCCAGTGAGCAGTAGGGTCCATTTTTGCCTGCGGGGACGATGCTATTTACCGTGATCTTTGCACCATGTGGGCCTGATGTGGTAAAAATTCTGACAACTGAACAAGGTTACTTATTTTGCAATTCTCCCATTTCTTCCATACAGGCCTTGGTGATTGCTGGCATTTCCCTCCAGTCGGCAAATCTTTATGGTTACATTCACTGCAAAACAGGGGGACAGCAAAATGCAGGGAGGACGGCCTCGCGATTCCTGTCCCAGCAGCTCTTTCAACGGGTGAGTTGTGTAATCCTGATCAATCAGCCGTGAGCGCTGGAAAAGCTGCAGGGGAAATGTGCTGCGCTGAAGTAATAAAATCTATAGGCAACCATGTGTCAGGAGATCTCACTTCCAGCAGCTGCGGGCTCTGGTCATAGCACTAGAGGCCTTTGGACTAATTGAATACTAGGATTTTCTAGATTTTCCCTTTCATCACGCATAAACACAGGTGATGGCTGGGGTAGTAGGTTCCTAGAAGGGACAAGGTTCTCTGAATGTTGTATAGCAGGGGTAGAAACCCTTGTAGCTGTACTGGCATAATCTAGAACAGGGGTGTCAAACTGCGGCCCTCCAGCTGTTGGGAAACTACAACTCCCATCATGCATTTGTATAATCTATAACAGTGGACATGATGGGAATTGTAGTTTTCCAACAGCTGGAGGGCCGCAGTTTGACACCTGTGATCTAGAAGGTCTGAAAAATCCACTGCAGTAATACAGAAACCCTGTACACACATGGAACGGAGAACATGAGCATCAGTTTGTTTCACATATTTTTAAAAGGGTACTAATCTTTCAATAAGTGTTTAAAGATAAGCGATCACATGTGCTTACAGACTTAGTGGTATTTCTAGTCATTGTATACCATGACTTGTATACAGCACTTTTCAGCCATTCTCCAGTGTGCATGCTACATCTCAGAATTTGTAGTTGTCCTTCAGCGAGTTGGTGGAGACTGGCTGCCAATACAAAGAGACCCTGTAGCACATCTTCAGGAGTAGCATGGAGGACATTATAGAACAGTGTTAGCTGTCACTCAAACACTAGGGAAGGACATAACACTTACTAGAGCTTTTACAGATCCTTCCAATGCAATCTTCAGCTGCTGCTTAACATTATGATACAGGCCCCTAAGGAGACAAATGGATAGGGCCCTTTTAATATTACACAGCTGAAAACTGTGCTTCTTGAAACAGTATCTCCAGACACAGTGCTACCTGATTAGAATAGCTCATTATAGTGCACTACCCAAATACTATGCCACACCCAATGTAACCCCTTAATATAACTGTGCCACTCATTGTGCCCTCAAATCAGTGCCACACTTGGTGACTTCTTAGTTAGGTGTCACATATATGGCTCCCATAAATCGTTGCACACAAACACCGCCTCCTGAAATTAGTGCCACATGAGGTGTTTTGGAGAACAGTCTGGGAGAACGTCAATTTTACACTGCCTCGGTCTCTCTGCAGCTTCCCCTTCCCACCTCCATAGACCTTCAGTGAGTTGAGAGTCTGTACTGTCACTGAGAGCAGATATTGATCAGTTTTTCAGAGTAAATGATGTATTTCATAGGAGAAAATGGAAGGGGAAGAAGTCTGAGAAGTTGAAAAAGAACCATTTCCCTTTAAAAGTTCTAGAGTTTCTTCGATTCACTTGTACTATTGATTTACACACAAAAAAATGTTTAAAAGTTGGGGACCATTTAAAAACAACCCATTTTTCGGTCTTAACCCCCCCACCCTAGAATTAGATGTACATCATGATGTGGGAGCCTATGGAGAGGGCTAAACAGCAGAGCTTATTCCATATATAGAGGGTGCCATCTGTTAGCAGCCAGGCCAGAGAGAACACTGATGGAGGCAGTTTGACCACTTATTTTTGTGGTCAATTGTGATCATGGTCTCTAAGTTAGTGGACATGGCACAACTTCTGTCATAAAAACAAAGAATTTCCTCAATTGAGTTTTTTTTTTTTTTTTTAGCTGTGTTTTAAATTTAAAAGAGCATAACATTATTGTACAGGTCAAGGCGAGTTTGGGAATATATAGTACATGGTTTTGTGGCTGAAATAGAGTTTTTTAAAATTGCATTTGTGTATTATTTGCATTGCAGTATATAGATATTTAACATTGGAATTAGATTTGCATTTCTTTGTGCTGTAATACCTCTAAAGTCAAACAGTCAGTTCTTGCAAAATATGCAGACATCTGTTAGGGCATACTTAATTGCATGCAGTTTTACTAAACTTGATAACGTTGCCAAGACTGTCAAGGATACGACAGTGAGAGCCCCCTCCTTTTGTCTGCACCGGGCATCAGTAATCTTGGTGGTCAGAGGGTTAAACGTCCAAGATTGGCGTTTTCTCCAATTCCAGCTGTCAGTGCAGGAGTGTGTTTGTCAGTGACAGCCGCACTCCTGCACCTGATCTGTGGGAACTACATCCTGCTGATGATATCATGTCATGACCTCATTAGCACTACTATAATGCCCCCCACCTCCCCAGCAACCACCTACATGCCTGTGAAAAGGAGCTGATGAGTGCAGATCCTTTAAGTCAAAACCTCCTTTTCAAGGCTGAGGATTAGGCAGAACAGATGTGAAGCAGGAGGTCTATAGCTGCAGGCTAAACAGTCTAAACTGCTAAACTAAATGGCCTGCGGTCTACTCCACACTTTTCCACATTCTACACATACATCCTCTATACAGTAATACTTCATTGTCATATTTTTCTCTTTTATCTTCCAGACATTATGAAGCAAAAGAGCGACAGCTTTCTAAATACCTTTCTTTACCATGAATAGGACATGAAACGACTGGAGCCCCGTGAAAATTCTAGTGCCTTATAATGGTTCACTCATAATTTATGATCCTGTTTATTTGCACATTTATTAAAGCTTTTCTTTCTGTAATCCAATCTGTGTAATCACTTGAGGAGTCCACGTCTACTAGAAGTGAATTTTCTAATCTAGGCAAAATCATTTTAGAACACTTTTACACTGGTCAGTTTTCTTCTCTTACAGAGCATTAAAAGGGTTGATTTTATGCCACTACTGCCCTTAGAAAAAAAAAAAAACTTTATACTTACCCCTCCTCTCTGCTTCAACACTGCGCTGTCCTGACTCTCTGGGATTTTTTATTTCTTGCTCTTTCCAACGGGATGCTACCACCACAGCTGTCATGTGCCAATGCCTGACTTTACTCTTAGAAAGTGAGCTGTCATCACTATCCTGAAGAAGCGAGAAGTAAAGAGAAGACCAGTGGAGAGCGAGGACAGTGCAGCACTGGGTCCGAGGTATCAGTTCTTTATTTTATAAGAACACTAGTTGCAAAATCATATGACAAAAAATAACCGGACAACCCCTTTAATGCTATAACTTCCTTTACACAACCATAGAGGTAAATTATTAAACTCTTAGGCCTCTGTATTTTTAAGTGGATTCAGTATTCAGAATCCGCTAAAATCCAACTGTAAACTATCCCTATAGACCACAACAGAAAATCTGAGCTGTAGTCTAAACCAGCGGCCCCCAACCTTTTTTCCACCAGGGACCGATTTTATGCAAGACAATTTTTCCACGGTCCAGTGTTGGCGGGGTGATCGGGGTGTGGTTATTAGGGGCAGGGTTATGGATGGGGTTGGAGGTTTAGAATCTCACACACTGTAGTCATTAGAAATATGAATATATGCCCCCTGTAGCCATTAGTGATAGATTTATTCCCCCATAAAACAGCCAGGCTAGTTTAAAAAAAAAAAGTTGCTCACCTCTTCCCGATCCCCTGCTGCAGAGACGCTGACTCCAGCAGCCGGCGTCTGGCGAGACTGCGCGGCGCAGGGGGTGCGACAACAACTCTGCATCACACTCCCTGTGTCACTGATGTGTAGCTAAAGCGCTCACTATAGGGAAAGCAGGTACGGTAAAGAACCACCCCCTGCTTTCTCTCTAGCGGAGCAGCTACACAGTCTGTGTGCAGCTGCTATTGTAAGCCGGCCCCACAGAGTAACTGCCGACTGCCCGGACTAACGTCAACTGGCGCTCGGCATCATGTGTAGCCCGGGGACGCGGAGTGGCAGAGGTTTGGGACCCCTGGTCTAAACAGCTCGGATTTTCTATTGTCGGATTTCAGGACCGACGGCTTTTTGAAAATGTCCTATAATCCACTGCAAATTATAGTACAGTTCAGTGTTAAAGAGCCGGCCGAAATCCAAAAACCAACCGCAAAATCCACGCCAAATACCAGGGTAAAGCAATGGTAAAATACCGTCTGATTTCTGACGCCGTTTTACTGTTGCCGTGTAGACATAGCCGTATTCTTGTATTAAAATTAAAAGTTCACCCAACTAAGACTGGAAGCAGCCAAAATTTTACCATTGTGCACTGTTCAAAGCCCTTCACTTTTGAACGGTAATGCCAGGAAATGTCACGACTTCTGCAGCAGTGATGTTTTGACTGCCAGGATCGAAAACTAAACATAAGACCTAGGGACACAGTGAGCAGCGGCAGTGCAGGAATGGGCGTGAGAAGACAGAGGAGAGTATCTGGTCTTTTATTTTGTTATTGCAGCACCAGCGTACATTTACTTTGGACAACCACTTTAAGCCTTAGGCTATGTCTCCACCGCACAGGATTACGATCGTATTTCCGGAGCTTTTAGTTTTTTTAAAGCGCCGAAGATAGAATCGTTCCTGCAGCCCCGTAGGCGGCAATAGAAAAGACGAGCTGTAGTCTCCACAGCTCGTCTTTTCTCCGCTCGTCTTCTGGCGCATTATACAACATGTTGTATAATACACTGGCACTTTTAGTTTTCTTGCCATCTTCCAATACAATACAATTGTATGGGTGACAGTGAAAAAACAAGAAGCGGACGCGATTTTTGTACAAAGCGTGTCAAAAAACATGGTCCTGCATCGGAGAAAAAACATCTGCTTTCGGGCCGTTTTTTGTTCGATGCAGTGTAGTCATAGCCTTACCTATACTTTCTGCATAAGGTAAAGCTTTAGCAATCCTTAAAGGGGTTGTCTCATCTCAAAGTTTCATAGGATGCATGAATGAAATAATGCTGCTTTGCTCTGTCACTTCCTGGTCAAGCTGTCTGTAATTAGCATATGAGCTCCATGTATTCAGACTTCTGCTAATTAGATTAACTCAGAAGCATCCCTGGTCCTAACAGCATGAGATTTAAGTAAACAGCAGTAATTACTGACTTTTGTCTGAAAGATCAGAAAACAAACAAGCTCTCACTGTCTGGAGTTATGTGCTACTGCCACCTGTGTGATAAGGTCACTCCCTGCTATCAGATAGAACAAACAGCAAGGGTGGGAAGATGTACCCAGGTCGGTCACTTGGGGAACCAGAGAGAGCACAGGTGGTGATAAAATCACTTGTAGCTCTTTAACAAAAAAAATTAACAATGCAATATATTTGGAAAAAGTCTTCATTTAGTGTTCCCTACATGCTAAAAGCTGATCTTTGTAGCGAGACAACCCCTTTAAGATGACTGACACATTGTGATAACTTGGTTTACAGCACTGTAGTACATTATAACCAAGTTATCAAAATGCATTAAATATCAAGTTAATGTTTTCTTCATGTGTTGCCAGAGATAGAGAGAATACAACATTTCTTGGATCATCAAACATTATTTATTCTGGATACAAAGATTGACCGTAATAGTTTCCACCCCCTTTCTTGGTCTGGTGTCCTTGCTATTGTGAGATTTTCCTTTTCAAAGACTTCTTGTCATGTGTTCACCATCTGTGCTTGTTTTTAAGTGCGCAGATTGATTTTTATCTTCTTTGCCCGGTGTAAATTTGCTTTCATTTCCATGGCTATTCTCCAATGAAGAAGGAAACGAAAACTGTGCATCATAAAATAACAAAAGGGTGCCTTGATCGAATGTTGTTCTTCTGTCAATTTCAGGAACCAGAATATTAAAAATCACTAGGTAAAAAAAGGAAATAATTCTGTACCACTCGAAGAAGCTAATTGTCCTGATCTTTATGGACAAAACTCTTGAATTTCTGTAGGAGAACAAAAGGAGAAGTAACATTAGAATATATTAGTAACTATTTTGCTTACTTTACATTAGATACATGAATTGCATATTATTCCCCGCAGCTACTTAACCCTTCACCTGTTTTGTTACTAAATTTCAGGTCAGTTTGCACAGACACAAAACCTGTGTTATAAAATAATATCATTATATCCCCATGCAATATATTTTCTGTACGCAGGCATTAGCGTGCCATACAGTTTTCCTTGCAGCCGCCATCGACCAGGTCTGGAGCAGAAGTAGCATGAAGGAATACCCCTTAGGGCTGGCCACAGACACCAGATATTTACCTGCAGACCCACATCCAAAATCCTATATTTTTCTACATCTCCTGGCAGTGTGGCATCTGCGGTGGTCACACACAAATGATTAACTGCAGATGCTGCTGAAATAAGCTGGTTATGACAATGATCTGCAGATATTTCTCCATAGCTAGCTTTAGGCATTTTGTAAAAGATAAAAAGATAAGTGTCCCATGCATGTGGCTATAGCATTGACTCATGCAGAGACTGTGATGTGTGAAAAACATTGTGCTGTGTTAATGTACGTGCTGCTTTTAACTTGTACACATGAGATGATTTGATGAGTAACTCATCATCTCACACCTTAAGGGCATGTCCCCACGGCACGGGTTTTCGGCCGTTTTTTTAGCCGGTTTGCGGTTTTTCAGACCGCCTGAAAAACCGGCTAAAAATGAGCACATGGTGCTTTATGGAAAACCCATGCAGCAGTCCCCACTTCACGGGTTATCCGTCCGACGGCAAAACATTCATCAAGCACCATCTTCCATCCGCTTTTCGGACGGAATCTGTGCTTATGAATGTGGAGGGGGAGGGCTTTTCTCCGCTCGTCACAGAGAACACTCCCCCCCCCCTTGCGGGGACGGCCGCAAAACAGGACAACTACCGGCCGGCAAACTGACCGGTATTTGTCCTGTGCAGTGGGAACGCACCCTTAGTAGAAAAATAAAACCCCCCCCCTATGTGATAGTCAGAGGGTGTATATCCTTTTTCACTGGTAAAATGCATGACAACATGTGATTCCTGTATCCCCTCCTCCGTAGGGTCACTGGAGTCTGTAGAGATAACGGTAAAAGAGCTGTGATTTGTCATCTTCCTCTGTTCACAGATTTCCAACCAAAAATTAAACTATTCATTCTTCCTCCTCACTTCAAAGAATTGCTGCGCCCCAAATGTAGAGCTCCAAGACTAACCCTATATATAGTTATAGCAATTACTGGAACGAATGTAGGCTTAACAAGCTACATCCACACGGCAGGGGAAAAAATACTCGTCACATTCTAATCAGCATCTGACCAATATCAGACTCCGTTTTTATTTTTTTGTACCAGTTTTCAGCTGTCCCATTCAATTGAAAAGTACCATGATCTGCTGTTTTCAGGTGAAAATGGCAGATTGCAGAACATGTTCTTCGTTTTTTGACCCAGTTTTCGGATATGAAATCCGATCTCAGGAAATCTAGGCTATGTAGACAATAGCTCGGATTTTATATTGAGGTCTATGGGGGTGGTTTACAGTCAGATTTTTGTGGATTATAAATACCGAATCTGCTTAAAGGGGGTTTGTCACAAAGTAAAACTGACGTGGGAAGTTTGTAAATTAAATAAACATTTTCACCATTCATCATTATTAAAAATTCTGCACCGTTTTTGTTTTAGTTGCTGCTTTAGTGATCCGTTGTTTACAGCTCGTCTCCAGGGGATACGACCAGGGCTGTGAGCTCCCCAGTCCTGGTCGCACATGCTCAGACATCACCTCTCCTCTCAAGTAGCTACTGTGTGTTCAAACCCCAGGTGCGGTCATTCTGCTCCTGTCCTTTGGACTAGTTAGTAATAATTCAAACAGTGCAAATAAAAAAAAAAAAGAAACCTCAATGAGGTCTGTGCATTGATAAAGAGGAGAAAAATCCACAGGTTAAGTTCCTGCAGGGATTTGAACCAAGGACCCTTATGCTATAAAGCAAAAATTTTACCTTTGAGCTACAATGTAGCTACTTACAATTCTATACATAAACAGACCTTTCTTTGACTACAGAGAGGAAAGGCCTGGTGATGTCATCCTGCTGGGTCACATGATATGCAATTCAAACAAATCACACGCCCCCTTCTGAGCACACACAGCTGAAGAGCTGGATGCAGGAGGTATGAAATCAGATTGTGGCAAAATCCCTTTAAAAATCCAAAAGTAAATCAATGTTATGTGGACGTAGCCAACCCACCATGTTATGGGGACCTTTACATACAAGATTCATCTGATTTGTAAGGAATCATAGTTACATAGTACGGTAAAAAAAAAAGACACGTGTCCATCAAGTTCAACCAAGGGTGGGGAAAAAGTGAGCGAAGGGAGGGAGACAAGGATTTTAAGCCCAGCCTCACCACTGGTTAATGCCCTGACACCCACAAGGCAAGAACCAATCTGCTCCAGTGGAGACCCCATCTCTGACCCCAGAGCCTCCACCAGCCAGGATCCAGAATTTTATAAGGTTATGTACGTATTAATATTCTTCAGTTCCAGGTAGGTATCGAAGCCTTTCTTGAAATTCCCAACTGTACCTGCTGTGACCAGCTCCTCAGGCAGCTATTCCACAGATTCACAGTGAAGAACGCTCTTCTCCTCTGGAGATTGAATCCTTTTTTCTCTAGCCTAAGGGAATGTCCCCTTGTCTTTTGAGGGGGCTTTACATGAAATAATTTTTCCCCATACTTTTTGTAGGGACCATTTAAATATATATTAATCATGTCCCCCCGAATCAGTGGTGTGGTGATACCCATCTCAAGATCCTATTTGATTCTCTCAAAAATACCCAAAGCCGGACAGTCAATGAGGTCTGTCAGGAATTGTTGCAAAAAATTTGAAAACCATTCCAGCTTAGCCGTCATGGCTTCATTAAGCCTATTTCCAGTCCGCTCACTGGTACTTGAGCGGAGCATTTAATCGGCACATTAACACTCCACTATAAAGCTCAGTCATGTAACTGCAGCCAATCACAGGCCTCAGCAGTCACATGTTTATACAGGAAGAGACTGCTGAGGCCTGTGACTAGCCAAAGCATCATCTGACCACTGAAGTGACCTCATCAGCAAAGAGCACCAGAAGTTGTAGTGGCAATGAAACACAGCGGCCTTTAGAAGGTAGCCAACTTTTTATTTTTAAGCCCCCCCCCACCCACAGTTTGTTTGTTTTTTGCATTAACCTACAAACAACCTTTTTAACCCCTTAAGCACCAGCCCTGAAAAAGCCTTAATAACCAGCCAAAGTTTGTAGTTTTTACCTCCTTGCTTTCAACAGTCGTAACTTTTTTATCTTTTAAGTGAAGCAGTTGTAGGAGGACTTTTAAGGACTGCGTGTTGGATACGTGTTGCATCAGATCGACGTTGCATTTTTGGATCCAACAACGCCGTCCCCAAAATAATGTTGCTTTAGGGGTCAATTTATATAACTTTTAAAAGTTACCTACCTTACCCAGTTACCCTACCCTAACAATAGCATTAGTATAACTTAGTTTTATTTCTGATAGTCATTCTCTGTAAACCTTTCCAGTCCAACAAGTTTATGGCTGACTACTAGAGAGTTGTCATACATAAGGCCCTATGCGTTTCAGGTGAGCTCGGCTCTGACTGGTTGCTATGGGCTACAAAGACAGTCTTACTGCTAGACCGTTTTCATACATAGAGCCCTATGTGTTTCAGCTGAAACGGTCTAGTCAGTTTTCATACATAAAGTCCATGCTGTTAAATGTATTTAAAAAAAAAACGAACACTGTTCCAATGAGTTGGTACATACTTTGTATTATAGCTCTGTAGGACAAAGTTGCTGGAGAATCTGGAATTTCGGTAAAAAATGATTTGCCGGTGTCACAGCTTCTTCCTAGAAGTAAAAAAAGTCAATTACTTACTAATAAGTCCTTTTCAGGCTATGGCTCTAAAGCAGTAGTAGTAACAATTTTGGCTTAGGATGGGTTTGTGGTCTCAGTTGCAGGTACCTGCTGAGATAACCTAAAGAACGGTATTCCAACATATATCATGACGGAGCCATAGGAATCTCCTGGACTTTGCTCTTTTTCACATTTGTACATATTTCATGTTCCAGACACAAACGTGTGGTCTACCATGCTTGTGTGTCCGGCACCTTATGTGTATATTGTTTCCAGTGGTTCTGTCGCAGTATACATTGGGATGCCTTTCTTCAAAGGGGATTTCCAATACTTTTAAAAACCTCCTTCCCACCTTCGAGTGTGCTTAAAAAGAAAACCCTGTCCCTTCGACACTGTTCCAGCTCTGCCAAAGGTCCGTGATCCTCTACAGTCCCTGGTCCTCCTCAGTAGAAAAAAAAAGGAAGTCAGCTAACTATAAGGCTATGTTCACACGGCTTAGTCTGGGAGGTATTTCAGCCCATAATTCGTGCCGTAGTGCGCGAATTACGGGCTGAAATACGTCCCAGTCATTACGGTAATCCATAATTCTCATAGAGAACTATGGATTACGTCCCCTCTCCCCGCTCGCACAATACGGCGAGCGGGAAGAGAAGTGACATGCTACTTATTCACGGCGTATACGCGCTGAGAATAATGCATATCTATGGGGTCGGCAGGCTGCCGGTCCCCCCGCCCCCGTACACACGAAATACGTCCCGCAATTAAGCTGTGTGAACATAGCCTTAGAAGCATTAGTGGGACCTGCAGTAATACTGTCCACCAATGCTTCTAGCCATTAGCGGACTTCTTTTTTCTAAGGTACCAGACACTGTTCACTAATGCCTTATAGCCAGACGCTGATCCATTATACACTGTGCGTTCCATCTGCAAGCTCCTCTGATCTTTCACCACAATGCCCATACGTTTTCCTTTAACCCCTTACCGCCGGAGCCAGTTTTGGCCTCTTTGACAGAGCCCCATTTTTTTTTAAATCTTGCATGTGTCACTTTATGTGAGAATAACATTTTGACACTTTTAGCTATCCATGTAATTCAGAGACTGTTTTCTCGTTATATATTGTGTTTTAAATAAGTGAGAAATTTTGGTCCAAAGAATCCTTGTTTATTTGTGAAAAATATCAAAATATTGTGAAAAATTTACCATTTTCAAACTTCAAAGATTTCTGCATGTAAGACAGTTATTCTACTCAAAATAGTTTCTAACTAACATCAACCATATCTCTACTACAGGTTGGCATCATTCTTTAAATGTCTTTATTTTTTTTACAATATTACGGGGCTTAGAAATTTAGTAGTAATTTTTCAAATTTTTAAGAAAATTTGCAATATACATTTTTTTTTTTTTAGGGAATAGTCCAGTTCTGACATGGCTTTGAAGTGCCTTTATGTTAGATATCCTGATAAATGACTTCATCTAAGAAGTATTTACAACAGTGTTTAGGAAGTTTGTTAACCCTTTAAGTATTTCAAAAATTAAAGCAAAGTGGAGGTGGAATTTCAAAATGTCACTTTTTTGCAGATTTTCAGTTTGTATCCATTATTCACAGGAACACGGTAGATGTGACTTAATATTGATTTCCCAGATTCTGCTGTTTTCAGAGAGATCCCCTGGGTGTTCCTGGTGCGCTATTTGGCTCAACCACAAGCCTCAGAATAGGAGGAGCACTTACCAAACTTTGGGGTCTCATTTTCAATAAGATTTTATTTAGGCGCCATTTCAGGTTTGCAGACACCCTAAGGTGCTAAAACTTATTAAACACTCCTAAAAAGATCATATATTGGAAATTACACAACATAAGAAATATATCCTGGGGTGTAGTGAGTATATCGACCTCACAGGCGTTTCACAAATTTTTTACCACTTTTTTAGCGTTAGACTGTGAAAATGAAAAAAGTATATATTTTTCCAACAATCCGCAATTTTAGCTGAAACGGTTTCATTTTTACGAGGAATCCTGTAAAAAAGCACCCCTATATGTGGGTGCGAACTGCTGTTTTGGGCACATGGCAGGGTGTACAAGGGAGCGCTATTTGGCTTTTGGAACGCAGATTTTGGTGGGTGCCATGTCGCATTTGCAAAGCCCCCAAAGTACCAGGACAGGGGAAACCTTCCAGAAGTCGCCCCATTTTGGATTCAACACCCCTCATGGATCTCATCTAGGAGTGTATTGTGCTTTTTGGGCGCACCGGTGTTTCATAGGTTTTTTTTTTTTTGTTTTTTTTAGCATTGGGCCATGAAAATGGGGGCAGGAGGGAAACAATTCCACCATTGTTTTTTGTGCTTCAATTTTACAGCATTCGGCGTGCGGTATAAATGACAGGATAACTTTACTATGCAGTTCTGTACAATTACAATGATATAAGTTTTATATAGATTTTCATGTTTTATTACTTTGCGTAATACATTTTTTTTTTTTTTTTTATAAAAAATTTCATTTTTATGTCAGCATAGTCTGATAGCCATAACTTTTTAGCATTATTTTTTCTGCATACAGAGCGGATTATGGGCTTGTTTTTTTTTGCGGGACGAGTTGACGTTTTTATTGGTATCATTATGGGTTGCATATAATGCTTTTAGCACTTTTTATTAAAGGGGTTGTATTGCTACAAAGAACATGTCTCAGATTATGGGGACAGTAAAAATAAGCACTTTTGTAATTGGGTTGCATTACCTCAGTCATTTGGTTTAGCAGATATGAGCTTTTCTGTAACTCTGTATTCTGTTTCTGCTGCTGCTGGTCGGGACACGCCCGCCTGGCCGGATCCCGCCCCCTAGAACATCGCCCCCTGCACTTGAGTTTGGCTGGCTGACATTTTATTCAGCCTGTTGGGATATACCCCCAGACAGGAAACACCCCGGCCACGCCCCCTGTGCTGTGATTGGCTGCCTGCACACTATGTGCTTTCTCCACTCTTAGCTGATAAAATCGATAGTGAAGCCAAGGGCTGCTGGCTCTATATACATCTCCCAGCTCTAGGGTGAATGATCTGGGAAATAACTGGCTGTTTAAGTCACAGATCCCCTCATATAACACAGTATTATAGAGTCTCCTGCCTGATAACAGCGAAGAGAAGGGTAGGAGGGCAGTGTGCATTGCTCCATATAACCCAGTCTGCTGTCTGGTAACAGAGGGGGAGTAGGGAGGGGATAGTGTACACTCCTCACATGTCTCATGAGTTCAGGCTGTGTGTATAACTGCATATACCACAGTCATACAGTCTCCTGTCTGGTAACAGAGGGGAAGGGGTGGGAGGCAGTAAACACTCCTCACATGTCTCATCAGTTCAGGCTGACTGTTAACTGCTGAAAACCCAACGGGGCCTGAAGCTCTGCAGACAGGTGACAAAGCATGCAGGAGGCTGTAATAGCTGTACTCTGCAGACACCATTCTGCTTCCACTGCACAGTCAGAGTGAATTGAGTACACCAGGCCCTCCTGGGGGGGAAGCCAAAAGCCTTTCCCGGGAGGGGAGCCCAAGCCTCCTTGGGAGGGGAAAGCCCCCAAGCCTCCCGGGAGGGGATCCAGGGGGCCCCCTCCCGGGAGGGAGCAAGCCTCTGGGAGGGAGCCCAAGCCTCTGGAAGGGGGAAGCCTAAGCCTCCCGGGAGGGAGCCAAAGCCCCTTGATTTCAAATTCAATCTCAAGAAATAGCTGAAGGGGCCCGAACAGTTTCAAACGATACAACCCCTTAAGTGTTTTAACAAAATACAAGCAATTCCCTGGAAGGTGTTTTTTTATTTTTAACACTGTCAGGGTTTGATAAAATGACAGACAGCTTTACTACAGGTCAGAAAATTAAAGCGTCCCCAAAATTGTAATTTTTTTTTGTTAACTGCTTTTTCACAAAAAAAAACACTTTTATTCAAAAAGGAAAATACTTTTTTGCATTCCCATAGTGGGGCCAAACTTTAAAATTTTTCTTTTAAAAAAGATTGTATGGGGTTGTTTTTTGCGGATGCTTACATTTTTTTTGGTATCATTTTTGGGGGACAAAACTTTTTTTATCGGTTTTAAAACCGTTTTTTTTGGAGGCCCGTGGGGAAAAAACGCAATCCTAGGGTGTTTTTTTTAATTTTATTTTAACAGGCTCATCAAGCAGTGTACATGACAAGTTAGATTTACACCCCGAGTAAAGACTATTAACATATCAATTAATATTTTTTTTATGTTGAAGTGCTAAAAATAAAAAAAGGGATTTTTATTGTGTAAAACAATATTTACGCATCGCTATATCCTGACAGCCATTACTTTTATTTTTCCACATACAGAGCTGTGTAAGGGCTTTTTTTTGTGAGGGATGAACTGACTGAACTTAATACCACTTTGGTGCTTATGAATTTTTGATCGCTTTTTATTTAATTTTATGATGAACAAAAAATCACAATTCTGGTTTTTTTTACGTCGTTCACCGTGCAGGTTAATTAACAAGAGAGATTTACAGAGTAGGTTGTGACACATCGGGGACAAAAAAAATAGCATACTTTTTTATTTTTTAATCTTTTTTTCAGGCGATTGGCGTTTGAAAGCTATTGTAATTTTTTTTTTATTTCAATGTTTAAAATTTTTTTTTACTTTTTCACCTTTTTTTGCACTTTTCCCCATAGGCGATTTGTATCAGTGATCCTCAGATCACTGATACAATAGAGATCAGTACAGAACAGAACTGCTCTATACTGGTCTCTATGACAACTGAGACAAGAGAGAAGATAGTGCCGCTGCTACACCAAGGAAAGAGAGAAGGACTTCTGTCTTTCCCTTAGCTGCCGTGATGTAATACATCACGGCAGCTAATGGGTTAATCACCCCCGGCCTGAGAGGGTGATGCAGCCTGAGGCCAGCGGTAATATACAGCTGGTCCCATGTCGGGATCGTGCAGGGCTCACTTGTGAGCGCTATCTGCAGCACGTACTGGTCCATTTGCAAGAAAACACTTCACGCTACGACATACCAGTACGTCCTATGTCCAAAAGGGGTCAACCCTAAATGTGACGAGCATGGTTAAGGTTAACAGTTAACCGAAACGTCAGAGAGTCACCATTCTAGATTTCACCATAGTTCTCCATAAATATTGTAATTTTGTTACTGTATGGACTCTCGTTGAATACAAAGTTAATGAGTGCTGTGAATTTTTTACGCTATATTAACCACAGTTGTAGTAATTAGTGTTACTAAATTAAAAAGTACTTTTGGCTCAATAAAATCATGTTTTATGGGGAATACAAAAGTCATGTGTGTGTCCTTCTGCATTCCAGGAGCCATTTTCCCCTTGATGTAGCTGCACACAGGATAAGCTGCAGTATTTACTGCTATCATTTTGGAGTACATATACTGCAGCTCACCGATTAGCTTTTTATTAATTTTTTGTGTGTCTGTAGCTCAACCATTGGTTTTGTTAATGTGTCAACATTACTCAGCAGGGCTGTTATGAACACTATAATATCACATATGGTTTTTTTTTTGTTTTGTTTTAAATACTATTAGGATATGTTCGCACGGCTGATTTTCAGAGCTGATTCAGGCGCTTATTTTCAAATGTTGATGTGGATTTGACGCTGAATTTAGAAATAAATCCATGCCATGGAAAATCCGCATTGTGTGCACTGTGCCGCTGATTTTACACTGGAAACAATGGGAGGTGGATTGCAGTCAGATTTTGATGCAGATTCACCGCTGAAACCACAGCGAATCAGCATCCAAATCAGCCAAGTGAACCCACCCGAAAAAAAAAAACCAAAACACTTTTTTCCTAGAATTTAATTTTTTTTTTGTTACTATGTACTTCTTTTTTAATAAAGTTTACTTAAATCAGTTTTGCCACAATATAATGTTGACGTTGGATCCTCCAAAATGGGTATTTAATCACTTTTTTAAATATATCCAATTAGAAAAAATGAAGCCTGTGAGAGCTACAGCATTGCTCAGTCCCCCTTAGTTTCCTGACAGTTTACATTAGACATGACCAGGACACTGACAGGAACTGATCTGGCTTGGGTGTTTGCACTTCTTATCTGATGACAGGGAACATGAAGGAGCTTGCAAGGGACTGGGGAGAAAAAGCAGTGAATGAGCCTGTGTCTTTGTATAGAGAATCCACTGGTTGTAATGTAATTATTTGAGTAAACATTGCAGACAATCCCTGGCTCTCTCTCAGCCCCCTCCTCTCTCGCCCGTGAATCAGCATGCTTTGTTTGTCTTCTCTCCTGACCAGATAAGAGGTAAGGAACTCACTTCGTGGCAAAACCCCTTTAACTGCAATTATTTATTTTTTTAGTCTATAGATCACTGTAATGGTAACAGGTTCTTTAAGTTCTTCTGCCTATGCTGTACTATTGCAGCACAGATTCTCAATGTTATTTATTAGGAAAGTTTCTGGTTTACATTAACTTTATATTGCTGGGAAATGTGTCAAGCTTATCTTATAAAGCCAAACAAACTGCTTTATTTTCTTCAGGGCTTAAAAGAAGAATGCAGAGTAACCTGTAACGTACCTATATTTGGGTCCATGGGAACCCTGCCCAGCAGGGGAATACTGAGCTCGCGGCACATTTTCTCCGCTCCCCCTGTAGTTGGAGGGAAAATCTGAGATTCATTCTAAAACAAAATAAAAAGTAAATATAAATCATATTAAGTTCTGCAGAAATGATAATTCAGCAGCATCAGAGTATGTGAAGCCACCAAATCTGTCATGCTTGACAGACTGACCCGCCCTAGTCTTTAAACTGCCATAGCTAGTTTTCTATGGAAACATGTTGGATAGTCATCTGTGAAATGTCAGATACAATGAATGCTAATAGTGATCGATTAAAAAAAATTTGATTTTTATCTGTCCACTTTGTCACGAACTATAACACAGCTTCATGTCACTGAATGCATCTACATCACAACTCCAAGATAATGCCTGATCGAAAAATTGAAACATTCACTGACAGATATTGATTTATAATCCCTGGGGAATAAGCCTACCAATATTCTACTCTGCACTGATGAGCGCCAGACGCTCTGAAATAGCTGTCTGCAGATGAGTATCTGGTTTAGCTCTCATCACATTTACATTGCAATGGACAGTTTTGTAAGTCGAGGAACTCTGCAGCGGTGGCGCTGCAGAGTTAACTCAGTTCCCATAGGCTTTTTAGAATAAATGTAAAATTTGAGTGGGGCAACCAATGGTGCCTCTCCCTAATGTGGAATGTTACTCCTTTCAAGCTATCTGGTCAATATGTCATCATGTATGCAGAGTGTTCCTATATGCCCCTACAGTAAAAGGTATGGTTCTCCAGTAATAAGGTGTCAGTAAAGCGGTCAGTTATAACAGATCAAAGAATACGGTCACAAAAACATGTCCGGTTTTTTGGGGGGATTTTTTATTGTCCTATTAAAAGTTATGTTTTATTCTACACCTGTTTTCGGGGGTTTTTTTGTAATTTTTTTGGGTGTAGTATAGGGATTTATTGATATATGATTTTTTGTCCCTTTCCTTATTGGTTTTCACATGTCCATTTTTTGCATAATTTAGATGCCTTCTGAATGTGGCCTTTCATTCTGGTTGCTACAGTTCTCTCTGTCATAAACATCTGCATGCGAACCGAACAGCACCCAGACCATAAAGTACATTTGGAAATCAAGCATATACTAAAATGTGTTTGTACATATCCTGTGACCCTGGATATAGCCATAGTAATCAGAACAAAGGCATTGTTTAAAACGCTGGCTGCATTTAAATTACAAAATGAATCTTATTAAAACTGATGTAAGTAAAGTTTAGAAGGATTAAACAGCTGTTACTCTACATTGGAAAGAATACAGCTTTCTAATCTGCTTTCTGTAAGGGTATGTTTACACGGCTTATTGCGGCGCGTATAGTACGTGCTGCAATACGACGGATGTTTTGGAACCACGCGCTGATCAGTGCGTAATTCTAAAGCACAGGGGGGCCGGCCGGGCACCGGCCCCATAGACCTGCATTATCAGCGGCGCTCAATCACCGCGAATAATTGACATGTCACTTATCTTCCCGCGCGTACAATACTATCGCATTGTATGCGCAGGGAGACGAGGCGTAACCCATAGTTCTCCATGAGAGCTCTGAATTACCGTAATCGCAGCGTATTAAGAGCAACACGGCGAAATGCGCGCTAAATAAGCCGTGTGAACATACCCTAACAATTGCTTGCAGATTAAGAGTTCAGC
Organism: Phyllomedusa bahiana; assembly: GCA_025379985.1. Classification (NCBI taxonomy): domain Eukaryota; kingdom Metazoa; phylum Chordata; class Amphibia; order Anura; family Hylidae; genus Phyllomedusa; species Phyllomedusa bahiana. Next base: position 47,556 of record JAODAL010013091.1, read on the forward strand.
TTGCAGTCACTTAGTAGGAACCACTAGGTTATGTTTACACAGCTGAAATAGGCCCCAAACCAGATTCCTCAGCACTGAAAAAAAGAAGTGACTTGTCAAATCATGAAGCAGATTTAGCACTTGGAATATAAAGGCCCCGTTCACACGGCTTATTTTGCCGCGGATTGGAGCCGTACTGTGCGCCGGATTTGCGCTGCAGTACGGCTCCAATCCGTCGCAGTAATTACGGTAATCCACTATTCTCAGAGAACAGTGGATTCCGTCGCTCCTCCCCGCTCGGCGAATCCGCCGCGGGGGGAGAAAGTGACATGCACATTATTTACAGCGCGGACGCGGCGTAGATAATGCATTGTCTATGGGGCCGGCGGGCAGCTCCCCCGCCGCGCTCCAGCCCCGCCCCTTATTCAAGCCGTAACTGCGGGCGAAATCCGGCTCACAAATACGGCTTGAATAAGCCGTCTCAACACGGCCAAAGGCTGAAATCTGCCTCTAAATTCAGCATCTCTACAAGGATCACTTTTTATGTTAAAACAACAAGTCAAAAACAAGTCACTTTGTAATATGTGTCCATTAACAGTGTCCTACCTATTCTGAGACATCCCCTCTTGTATGGGCTGCATCAGCTCCTCAGGTCGCTATAGCTACAGACCTGTTTGATTTCTCCTGATAGGCTGCCCGCACTGATTGCTATAGCTACAGACCTGGCTTCTACTGCAGCCTAGTATAAGCCAGCAAACACACCCCTGAATTCAAAATGAAACCAAGAGAACAGGACTGAGGTAAGATGAATCAATGTAGTGAGACAAACCCTTTAAAGGGAATCTGTCAATTTTTTTTTTTATTCATGAAATATTATGTGTTCATTGTTGTCTAAATTTTTTGTATATTTTTTTCTTTCATTCAATTTGTGGTAAATATTAAAAAATGCATAAGAATTTTCAATATTTACCACTCTTAGCCACCAGAGGGAGGACATCCCTCCCAAAAAAGTTTTCTCCTCATGGACAAACACAATGAAATACAGCTTGCTGTAAATGTGGGCTGGTTTGGTGGTGACCTTACACGCCTCCCCCTCCCCTGTGTGTATAAGGAGGGGGAGGTGGATTGTAGACTTTGTAGAATCACCATTTTGTCGGTGACTGAGGACACCATACAGAGCTGCTGTGTATCCATAGCTGAAAAAGGAATAACCAGAGTGAAATTGTGATTACATTTAGGGGATGTTCACACGGCGTCTTTGACTCGGTGTTACATACGCTTTTGGATATGTGTTTGGGTCCATCTGTCAGTCTCCAAACACGTATCGAATAAATAGTAGTGCGATTATACATTGCAGTTTATTAGACACACGCATCGGCGTTCAAAGGAGTGATCACCAATGTTTTTCGGATCCGTTCCAAGAAGTGACATCAATTCTTGGTCCAAAAGACGCTGCAGGAGCCCTATGTAACACTATAGGGTGCGATCCTGCTGCAGCCCACACGCATCCAAACACTCAGCTACGTTTTGCACCCGAAAGACGCTACATTTTTGGATGCACTTTTCGGACCCAACACGGATCCAAAGACGCCGTGTGCACAATCCGTTAGTCTATTGCACTATGAATATGTGGAAGGAACGTCAGAGTCTATGACTGCATCCTTGCTCACAGGTATCCATCGACCCTAAGAACTAATATTCGTTTAGTTCACATGTGAACATTAGGTTAGGTCTACCCTGCAGTTGGCAAAAAAACACCTGAAAACCAAATCCTAAAAGCCTTCATAAAACGGAGTTTTTTTTGTCCCCTGACAGTCAAAAGCTGGTGAAAAAAAACGGCCATTTTATGGCGCGTTTTTTGCTCATCTTCAAGTCTGGTTTTTAATGTCTGCATAAATCAAGCCATTGGGTGTGACTCCGCCCTACAAAAGGGGATGTACAGCAGATTATTGCATTTATGGATCCGTGTTGGATCAAAAAATCGGATCCAAAAACACTGCAGCAATCGGATCTAAAACAGATCCAACCTGTATCCAACATGCAGCTGTGTTTTTGGATGTGTGTTGGATGCAGCAAACGGATTACAGCGGCAAAATCTGCAAAGAAACGGATTTCAGCGTCAAAATCCACAAAGAAACGGATTTCAGCAACAAAATCTGCAAAGAAAAAGATTTCAGCGTCAAAACCTGCAAAGAAACGGATTTAAGCGTCAAATGCACAAAGAAACAGATATTAGCGTCAAAATTAGTAAAGAAACGGATTTTAGCGTCAAAATCCATAACAAACGGATTTTAGCGGCAAAATCCGTGTAGAAACGGACTTGAGGCAAAATTCATAAAAAAAAAAAGGACTATAGTGACAAAATCCGTGAAAAACGGATTTTAGCGGCAAAATCTGTAAAGAAAAGAATTTTCAGCATCAGAAGTGAGAGAACTTTATTAGCACCAAAACCCATAAAGAAAAAAAAAAAAAAAGGATTCTTGCGCCAAAGTCCGTTAAAAGAAAGCATTTTTATCGTCGGAAGCGAGAGAACTTTATTAGCAGAAAAATCTTGAATTACGCAAAAATCGTTAGCGACAAAAGCACGATCACTTTATTAGGAACGAGGACACATCGGACACTTGTCTGCTTCTTCTCTGGCAGCCTTGCTGAGCAGACGTTCAGCAGCTGCTCCTCTGGGCTCCACAATCATGACTGCCTGCTCCCTGCAGACAATAGAGCAGAACTGAGCTCACAGCAGGGGGGGGGGGATCTCACTGAAGCTAATGATACGGGAATCATCTCAAGTCTCTTACCTACAGTGTTTACTTTATGGCAGCTTCCTGTGTGTCGTGCAATTCACACAGCAGAGGACTATCTCTGAAGGGGGACAGGGCTCACACACACAGGAATCTGTATAACTCTCTTTATAGGCTGACAAAAATTACAGCAATTGATAATAAAAAAAATGATAGAAAACACACATTACTGCAAAAAAAAAAAAAAAAAATTGCGACACAATCCCTTTAAGCATTAACAGTTGAAAATCCACATCTAAAATTCTCTCTGGACTCCAGACTGAATAAGCTCTGAAATCTTCAGCAATGAAAACCAGCCATTTGAACATACCCTCAGCGTTTATGTCTGGTGGAGAATTATCTGCCCTGGTGGCGTGATGGAAGGCTTGTTACATGACATCACAGTGCTAACTGTCCTATAATCAGTGCTGGACCAGCAAGATCACACATGACTGAAAGCAGACACCTTGAAAATCACAAAGAACTGATACAGGCAGTACCTAGTGAAGCCACATTATTATGACCTTTTCCTTCTAATGACGTCAGCAGCACATGCCTCATGAGTAAAGTCACGTTTAGTGAACTGGCTTGGTGGCTTCATAAGCTGTGCGATAGGCTGTCGGCACACATAGCCTTCATTGTGGTCATGGGTAAAAGGACCAAGAACGGCAGTATTTGTAAAACTGCCCAATTTGTGAACTCTTTGCATGCGTCCTTGGTGAAGTGTATTGTGAGTGGACAAATGACATCACTGCAAAGCAATGTGGAAGCTGCGGAGCACTATGTGCCATTAACCCCTTTCCACCACAGTCTAGTTTTCCCTCCTTGCCTTTCCAGAGCCATAACTTTTTATTTTTTTTTCATCTACATAGAAATATGAGGGCTTTTATTTTGCGGGACAAGATGTACTTTCTAATGGTGTCATTCATTGTACCATAGAATATACTGGGTAACCGCAAAAAAAAAAAATCTACGTGGGTGCAAAATGTGAACCCCCCGCCCCCCCCAAAAAAACCAAACAAAACAAAACATACTTGCATGATGTTTGCAGGCGTTTTACTTTTACAGCATTCAATCTTTGGTACAAATGATGTTACCTGTATTCTACAGATTGATACGCATCCGGCAATACCAAACATTTAGGTTTTCATTATGTTTTGGTACTGTAAAAAAAATTACAAAAAATTTCTATTTTTGAAATTTGCTGGCTGAAGTGTACTTTTAATTGGTACTAGTTTGGAATACATGCGATATTTAGAGGACATGAAATGACCAAAAAAACCCCACAATTTTGGCGTTTGGAATTTTTTCTCTTCTACGGTGTTCAGCATAGGGGATAAATTATGCTATCTTTTAATAGATCACACTTTTTTGGACGCGGCAATACAAAATATGTGAAACTTTTATTTTATTTGCAAAATAGCAAAAAAGGGGTTGACGAGAACTTTTAATTATACAAGTCCGCTGTCTTGGGGTAATCCTAGACTCTGCTTTATCTTTCAAACCACACATCCAAACCCTCACCTCTGCCTGCCGCCTCCACCTGAAAAACATCTCTCGCATCCGCTCATTCCTCGGCTATGACACTACAAAAATGCTGGTCCATGCCCTTGTCATCTCCCGCCTAGACTACTGCAACATCCTTCTCAGTGGCCTCCCAGCTAGCACCCTCGCTCCCCTCCAATCCATCCTTAACTCTGCTGCCCGTCTTATCCACCTCTCTACTCGCTACTCCTCTGCCTCTCCCCTCTGCCGATCCCTTCACTGGCTACCCATTGCCCAGCAAATTCATTTCAAGCTACTAACCATGACCTACAAGGCTCTCCATGACCTCTCCCCTCCATACATCTCTGCCCTAATTTCCAAATATCTCCCCCCACGCACTCTCCGCTCCTCACAGGACCTTCTCCACTGCTCTCCCCTTATCAGCTCCTCACACAACCGTCTCCAAGACTTCTCCCGTGCTTCACCCACACTCTGGAACTCACTGCCCCAACACATCAGACTCTCCTCCACTTTCACCAGCTTCAAAAGCAACCTGAAAACCCATTTCTTCAGGCTTGCCTATAACCTTCACTAAACTTGTCACTACATCCTCCACAGACATGTCTGCCCCTCACCTCCTGTCTCTTTCCCCCTCCTTGTAGATTGTAAGCCCTCGCGGGTAGGGTCCTCTCTCCCTCTGTCGTGCCAATTGTCATTATCCCTGATCACTGTACTCGTTTGACTTATGTAATGTATGTAACCCCCTCGAATGTACAGCGCCCTGGAATCAATGGCGCTTTAAAATAAATAATAATAATTATATATATATTTTTTTATTTTTTTCTTTATCCTTTAACTTTGAATCCCTCTAGGGTGCTTCACCACAGACCGCTCTGCCTGCTCCCACGGCCACACACGGCGCTGCTTTCTCTCTTCAGCAAATTTACCCCGAGCGGTCTACCACTGCTTCTTCTTTTGCCATATTATCCAATCATACTTATCTATTCCATACTGGACCTTTCAGTAAGGTTGCCGAGCCTCAGGCTACACATCCTTATCGTGTTTATGTATGGAAATGAATTTATGTAACCTCTTTATGTAACCCTTAGCAAACCAATATAAACTTGTTCTTAAAATCATATATACCTGTGTGTGCTGTGGAATATTTACATAAGAAACCTATGGGCAAAAAAGTGAGTTTTAGACCAAAACCGTTTCATACATGTGGCCCTAAATTTCTTGAAAATGTGACTGCAGATTTTCTTATTCTCATACTGTAATCTGCTGCGGATTGTGTCTGCATAAATCTGGAGTTAAATCTGTGTGGCCCTGACAGTAAGGATGCAGTTATTATAGAGATTTCCCTAGAAGAGTAATAAGATTGAGCATTCCTGTAACGACGTAGGACTAAAACTGCCCCATTCCCAGGTTATTAGGAGATTCACATCATTAATGGATTAAACCAGGCATCCTCAAACTGCGGCCCTCCAGCTGTTGGGAAACTACAACTCCCATCATTCCCACTGTTATAAATTATATAAATGCATGATGGGAGTTGTAGTTTCCAACAGCTGGAGGGCCGCAGTTTGAGGATGCCTGGATTAAACTGTAGGACAGCTGTGAATACGCACCTTGCATTTTGGGCAAATAAATCCACTCATATTCTCTACTACTCCTATAATGGGCAATTTTACTTTGCGGCAGAAACTGATTTCTTTTCGTACATCCTGCAGCGACACCTCCTAGTACAGTGAAAGAAGAAAATATTTTAGGTAGCAGTAGTACAGGTTACAATTGGAGCCATGATGTTGGTGGATTACCATAAAATCTATTAACAAACAGGCTAAGGTTACATATTTGATCGTCCATGAGCCAGGCATTACCACAACCTCGATCTACCAAAGCTCCCTGTGTAGGCCTAGCCTTAAAGGGAATATATTACTGTATTTATTATTTTTATTTTACCAACTTGAAACGGATACTGCTATGCAATATTTTCTTCCTAGCTATAATTTTCTGCTTGCAGATTTTTTTTTTTCTTTATGATTATGGGGGCGGCCATCTTAACGAAGCTGCATGGACACAGGAGCGGACTCACTGACTTCTATAGGAGAGCTTTCTAGGCATGCTCTGACCTGGGAAGAAGTCAGTGTGCAGGGAGGGTGAGAGGGGGAGCTGTGACCACCTAGTGTGAATGCTCTGACCCTATATTATCTTCTCATTGATGTTACCTTTCAGTCTATTCCTACCAGTGATATGATTGCTTGTACTGGAGGCCTTCATTAAGCGTCTGGCTTCCATGGCAACTGAACTGCAACAAGCAATCTCATCAGGGATGGAGCAATTGGATGGCAGAAGGGAGTACCGCAGCCCTGTCTAAAGGTATGTTCACACAGCGTGTTCAATAGGTTTTTGGATCCGTTTGTAGATGCACGTTTGGATCCGTGTTTCAGACCCTAAACAGACCCAACCACGCATCTAACAATGTGCAGCGTGTTTTACATCGGCATTCAGATGAGTGATCACTGATGCGTGTTTTACATGCGTCTTCTGGATCCGTTCAAAGAATTGACATGTCAATTCTTGATCTGTTTGACGCAACAGACGCCCTATTTAGAACTATAGGGTGCCTTCCTGCTGCAGCCAAACACGCACCTGCATTTTGGATGCGTTTTACACAGCGCTTTTGAATGCCTTCTTCGTATCGAAAACGTATCCATAAACGTTTTGAACGCGCTGTGTGATAATACCCCAACTGTTTACATGCCACGGCTAAACAGCGTCTAAAGGGGTGTTCACATGGTGGGTTTTGAACGCCGATTCTGGGCGATTTAGCGTCAAAACCGACTATGAAGTGTTTAACCCTATGTAAAATCAGCGTCATCATTAAGACAACGCTGATTTTACATGAAATTATAATAATGATAATAACGTAAAAATCCGCAGTCAGGGTCATTTCCTCGCTGAAATCCTTAAAGAAACTATGTTTTTCCTGGCACCGACATGGTCTTGTGAACTCACTAGTGGCGAGTCCCCAGCTTTAATTAACAGCCAACACCCGGTACACCATGGAGGGGTTAAACAATAGGTCATTTTCTGAAGACAGACATTCTATAAATCACAACACAGTCTACATTGCTGTAAATGGTGTAAGCCCCTATATATGTTTAAACATATAATTATTAGATAGCAAGTCGGCAAAGATGATGGAGAATGGAAAGTCTTACCTGTGGGGTGGTGATTATCACAGCGCCATCAATGTGAGCCGCACTAAGGTACTGTACTACCGACAGATGCTCATCAGAGGTGCCCGGAGGAGTATCTACTATCAGGTAATCTACTTCTCCCCAGTCTACGTCTCTCAAAAACTGCTTAATCATTCCTAGAGGATGATACAGACAAACTGTAGAAACACATCAAGTACTGCGCTATTATTCAGTTCTATCACATGCACTCTATCCCCAAAGGATAAACTATTTTTGTATTGTAGGTAACTATACTGTGAAAGAGACACTTTTTGTCATAGAGCAATTACAAATTAAATATATTTTAAAAGATATAAAATTTTCTTGAAATATGAAACCAGATCTAGACTTAAAAGGGGTTGTCCCATCCCGTTATTTTAGAGGCCATTTTGTAACTGGGTATGAGTTAGCCGCTCTCCGCCGATTTCCAAGATAGTTCTAAATATACGTGAGCCAGTGTACTTGGCTATATTTGGAGCGCCCATAGAAATGAATGAGGAGAAGTCCTGATTTTCTGTGACCACCTCGTAGTGAGCTAGGACCTAGCGTCAGACTGGAAACAGCAAGATGGGACACCCCCTTTAAGTCAGCCCATCAACTTGTGATTAAAGGGGTTGTCTCATCTCAAAGTTTTATAGGATGCATGAGTGAAATAATGCTGCTTTGCTCTGTCACTTCCTGGTCAAGCTGTCTGTAATTAGCATATGAGCTCCATGTATTCAGACTTCTGCTAATTAGATAAATCTCATGCTGTCAGGACCAGGGAAGCTTCTGAGTTTAAGTAAAAAGCAGTAATTACTGTCTATTGTCTGAAAGATCAGATAACAAAAAAGCTCTCACTGTCTGGAGTTGTGTGCTGTGTGATGATCACTCCCTGCTAACAGATAGAACAAACACCAGGGAGGGGAAAAGTACATAGGTCGGTCACTTGGAGATAGAGCCAGGAAGATGATAAAATCATTTGTAGCTCCTTAACAAAAAAAAATGAACAATGCAATATATTTGGAAAACATCTTTATTTAGTGTTCTCTACATGTTGAAAGCTAATCTTTGTAGCGAGACAAGCCCATAAGTTAGTGGGGCAGCTGTAGTACTAGAGACAGCCTCACTCATAGATGTGGGACTGTATCTGGGGCAATAGCTCCCACACGCTATGTCCACAGCATAACACCCCTAATATGTAACATGTTGTAGGCAGTGCTTTAACTTGTTTCACTGCCTCTCAACTACTGTTCAGAAATGAGAGTTGCTTGGCGAGATATCTGGTGCTGGGAATATGTTCAGCTGACACATGTGATGGTCCCAAAATTGGAGGACCAGATTTGCAGGATGTGCCTTTCAGTCTTGGCTCCCATCCTTGTTAGAGCTCATTAGCCTTGTACCATCCGGGCAGGTCTGCTGAGTACGTAGCTGAAGAAGTCAGTGCACAGAGCTTCACATAGACCCAATACTGTTATCAGTAGTTTCCATAACCGTATTGGGAGCGCGCATGTTCAGGCTAGCAGCGCGATGACATCACTACAATGGTGCCTGCCTGTACTTTAGCTTTGGGACACCCAGTGCTGATACTCAGATGCAGAATATCTAAACCGTCAATCAGCAGAGGAGTGGAAAGGAAGCAACGATTAACAGTACAGTGATGGGTTTTGGCGATATCCTGAGACGGGAGAGCCCCCTATGAGGTTTTGAGTGCCCATTATTTACTATGCCAATAGAATATTGTAATACGCCATCATCGAATGTGACAGAGCTTTGGATCCTCTGAGGTGGGGAAGACAAGGGTTAGTTATGTCAAACACACATTGGAAACAAACCATTTTTCTTGGGGCCCCTCCAAATGACTGCATCGTCTGGACTGCCAAGCAAGAAGCCGACAGACATCACCGCCAGGTTGTCCTCTACATACTGAAACACAATAGGGAGTTCCTTAGAACAAAACGGACCAGACAGAAGGAAGTTCTCTCTATAATTTCTGAATGGTGAGGTCAGTTCTCTAGAATATATTCTAGATCTAAAGAGAAGAAATATTACATGAGCTTCAAGGTATTTTATGAGGTTAATATAAAAGTGAACCACAAACCAAGATATGATCAGCAGGATCCAGATTTCACCTGACCCCGGCCTATAGCTGGAATAATAAACTCAGCACTGTCCAATATAAAATCCCTGCAGCTTCCTCTGTACAACATAAGGTTCCACCTCGTTACATATTCTATCCACTGCAATGTTTGGGACACATGCAGTGTAGACACTAGGGGTCAGTGTAGTGCTTCAGAGCTAGCAGTGCACACACTTGTACTATTCATAGCATTACACTCCCAGAATGCAAACAGTGAAGCCCTGATATACAGCACAGCCAACCTGGAGCTCATTAACACCACAGATACTTACAACAGGTGACCAACCAGATCCACTCTGATGAACCTAGGGGGAAAAAAATGATTTTTTTTCTGTTAATGGGCAGTTTTTAAAAAACAAGATTTTTCTTTAGTCCAAATTAACCCAGACAACTGTCTGATGACGGCGGACGCTGCAGGTCTTATGTCAGCAATGTCTGTTGCCTGAGGAAACCCTTTACAAATCAGCCCGGAGGACCTAGAATAGCCCCCAGGGCTATCTGTGCAGTAAGTCTATAGTAAGGGCACAAGTTATTTAACATTATAATAATAATGCACATATGCTGCATAAAAACCTACACATATTTGGTACCTGCACAATCGTAATAACTTGCAGAATTAATTTAGCAGGCTATTTGGTGTGAAGACAAAGAAACCATCCGCCCCCCTCTTTTATATTCAAGACACACACAAAATAAAATTACACTGTATACCAACAGCTGCGTCACTGAAAAAATAAAAAGTTATGACTGCTAAAATGCAGAGAAGTTAAATCTACAAAATGGTGCCAAGCATCACCGTTAATGACTTATTTCCAAGACTTTAAATAGGGGGAGGTTTTAGGAAGAATTTTTTTTAAATATAAAAGTAACCCATACTTGCCTCTTCCATTACCACTGCTCCAGCGCTGCTAGAGCTCCAGTGTTTGTGTCATGGCATCTGATGACATCATGGATCACATGATACTGCAACCAATCAATGACCTATTTGGTCACATGCTGTACATGCAGATTGGTTGCAGCATCATGTGAGCCATTAAGGTGACATCATCAGTGAGGGCCTGGAGGGGAGGGGACAGTGAAGCTTTGGCAGTGTGTTCATTTTCTATTTTTATACAGTAGGAGGTGGTAGGGAGGCTTTTAAAAGTATTGAAAACTCCCTGTACGGCCCTTTGAGGTCAAGTCATTAGGAGGTTAACAGACGGTTCCACAGGCTGAAAGAAAAACACTTTCTCTTCTAACCTAATGACAAGAACCTTCCTAAAGTGGATCTTAAAATTAAAAGGGGTTGTCTCACTACATTGATTTATCTTACCTCAGTCCTGTTTTCTTGGTTTCATTTTGAATTCAGGGGCGTGTTTACTGGCTTCCACTAGGCTGCAGTAGAAGCCAGGTCTGCAGCTTTAGCAACCAGTGCTGACAGCCTATCAGGAGAGATCAAACAGGTCTGTAGCTATAGCGACCTCAGGAGCTGATGCAGCTCATACAAGAGGGGATATCTCAAAATAGGTAGGACACTGTTAATGGACTCATATTGCAAAATGATTTGTTTTTGCAAGAACTTTAACATAAAAAGCAATCCTTGTAGCAAGACAACCCCTTTAAACATGCTGCGATATATATAAGGCCACTATAGTGCAGCTACAAGACCGCAGTCCCATCAGCCAAAACTAATGCTAATGAGATGGATGAAAAAAACACAGCAAACTTTTAGTTATAAGCCTGCTGTATTCATGAAGAGAACCTTCCCTGCTTTTGCCATCTGTGACTACCAGGCTGCTGTGTACATAATGCAGAGGGGCATTTTATCGCTCACAGCAGACAAACGGCACCTTATTATTTTTTTGGCTTGAGCTGTGACACAGAAATTGCGTATTCTGCTGACAGATTTGCTTCAAATATAATTAAAGGAATTTTCTCACCTCAAAAAATGTCTGCATATTGATAGGATATGCTATAAATGCCCGATAAGTGCAGGTCCCACATCTGTACCCGCACCTATATGGAACACGGGCCTCAGCCACCTCTCCCTGCAAAATGCAGGCACTCTCCAGTCATTTCAATGCTAGTACAACAGAGCACACCACTCCCATAGAACAAAATGGAGAGTACCACGTATGTGTGGACACCTCTCCCTTCTGCAGAGACTTTTGGGGGTCTGTCCTCACCATAGGCGATTGGCCCAGAGGCGGAACCATGCTTTTCAGACACTTATGACATATGCTTCTGATATGCCATAAATATCTGAGATGGGAACACCCTTTTAAGTGCTAAGAACTTGTCAGACATTGGGTTCATGTGCAGTTACCTGTTCTCCTTCTAGACCCATGATTTTTGGAATGGACGGACCACAAATGTCTACATCAAGCAAAGCAATCTGAAAAGAAACAAAGAGTAACATTTTAATTGCGAGTCTACATTTCTTAGATTTTAGAGCCGTTCCCTCCATGCTAAAACTCATCACTTGGATTCTTACATCTGCATATAGGGGTTCCTTACCTTAACGGGCTACTCCTATCCGAGATACCTATTGCCTATCAACAGAATAGGCCATAAATGTCTGATAGATGTGGTTCACACCCATCTCCAGAACAAGAATCTGAGAGTGACCACTATCAACGGAGTGGTGACTGCACTTGCTTGGCTTCCTCTTTTCACCTCAAAAACACAGCCAAACCCGTGCGGGGTGGGATCTCTGTTCTGGAAATAAGTTTGTGGGTCCCAGAGAGGGTTTTTGTAGGAGTCGACTATTGGGTCTAATTTATTTTTATGGATCCTATCTAAAGGGAGGACAACAGTATCATGAGTGGAAACCTTTGAAAGTATATCTAGATGCATGCCCCTGTTGTGATATTGGGATTAGACTACCCTGCAATTTGTTATAGGATTTGTGTGATTATTGATAAGGGGTTTCCTAATACAATTTTAGAGATTTGAAATAAAGTATTATATTTTTTATCGAAAGCCGACCTCTGATTGGCTGTGATGGGCAACAAGAACTGTAAGACTGTTTTGATAAATGAGGCCCATTGTATTCCAAGTGATATTAATCTTTCCTATGTTGCAGTGTCTAATGGTCAGCATCATACACGTCCAGCCAACGTCGCTGCATCTGCTATCATCCAGCTTACTACCACAGCACTCCCGTGCCAGTTGATAGCTGTGTGGAGGCTCTAAGTAATACTAACTGGGCACGCTCGACCAGATAATACAGTAAGGCTATGTTCACACGGTTGAAATTGGGATGTATTTAGGCCTGTATTTAACGCCATACTGCGCTCAATATGGACTGAGATATGTCCCAATAATTACGGTAATCCACAGTTCTAATAGAGAACTATGGATTACGCTTCCTCTCCCCGCTCGGACAATTCACCGTGGGGGGAGATAAGTGACATGTCAATTACTAGCGGCGAATACGCGCCTCTAATAATGAATGTCTATGGGGCCGGCGACTTGCCGGCCCCCTCCCACCCCGCGCTGCGGGAGTCGGCGCGAGCTCCCGAAGTCCCGGCGTAATTGCGGGGCGTAATTACGCCCACAATTATGCTGTGTGAACATAGCCTCAGAATCCAATACCCGTAATTACTACCGTGTTCTTCCACAAATAAGCCATAGTCTGATTTTTCACAGATTCTTGGAGTAGGCTTTAAATACAAGTCCTACTCCAAAAATAGGCCCTAGTTAGCAAGAGCCTCCTGAGTGATGTCACCTGGTACCCGCCTCCTGGGCGGTGCCATTCCCGAGCCCCTCACACCCCGATAAACAGCCTATTCGACTAGAGGCATTGCTGAAACCTCCATTGTTTTCAGGCTTAAGGACCTGAGATGATGTCAGTCACATGACTCGCAGGTACTTCAGCCCAGGCCAGAGAGTGCTATGTGTAAGTTCAATGTATACACACATACACTCACATTTATACAATCACACAAACAATTCCTTATCTTAAAGTGTGGATACTGCGACTTGCTAGGACTTGTAGTTCCCCAGTATGTCACTATATATATATAAATAATATATATATATACATATATAACACATATAATATATATATAATATATACTATATATATATATATAATATAATAATATATAATATACACACATATACACACACACACACACACACACACACACATACATACATACACACATACATATACACACACCCTATAGTCAAAAGCCATGGGGTGTATGTACTTGGTAGTTCCACAGCAGCTACCAAGGAACTAAGGGCCACATGTATGAAAACGGTATAGGTCTAAAATTCACTTTGTTGCCCACAGCAACTAAACATAGCGCACCTTTCATTTCATATAGGGCTCTGGAGAAATGAGAGGGGCACTCTGATTGTTTGCTATGGGCAAGAAAGTGAGTTTTACACCTAGACAGTTTACTTCCCCCGTCGTGTTAAAAAAAAAAAAAGCCCTCCCCAAAAATAAACCCTAGCCCCTTTTTTTTTTTTTTTTTTTTAAGTAAATGACCCAGTCTTATTTTTGGAAAAATATGCTAGCATAGTTGCCAACTTTTGAAAGTGGAAAAGCAGGAGACTGAGGAGGGCGGCGCGCGCAGCGGCAGAAATTTGCATGGACACGCCCATCTTTTTGGTGTGCCACGCCCCTTCAAAAAGCCACACCCACTCCACCTAACTGCATAACGGCTTTGGAAGAAAGCCAGGTAGTTGCCCTTATAGCCAGGTAGTAGCCCCCCCATAACCAGGTAGTGCCCCTTACAGGCAGGAAGATGCCCCCTTTATTAGCCAGGTAGAGCCCCCTTGTTGTAGCCAGGTATTGCCCCCTTGTTGTAGCCAGGTATTGCCCCCTTGTTGTAGCCAGGTATTGCCCCCTTGTTGTAGCCAGGTAGAGCCCCCTTGTTGTAGCCAGGTAGAGCCCCCTTGTTGTCGCCAGGTATTGCCCCCCTTGTTGTAGCCAGGTAGAGCCCCCCTTGTTGTGGCCAGGTAGAGCCCCGTTGGTGTGGCCAGGTAGAGCCCCCTTGTTGTGGCCAGGTAGAGCCCCCTTGTTGTGGCCAGGTAGAGCCCCCCCCCCATATTGTAGCCAGGTAGAGCCCCCCCCCATTGTAGCCAGGTAGAGCCCCCCCCCCCCCATTGTAGCCAGGTAGAGCCCCCTTATAGTTGATAAAAATAGAATAATAAAATCCACTTACCTCACCAGGCTCCTGCAGCTCCGGACATCTCCCGGCCGATCGCCTCAGCGACGCAGGGGAAGTGAGTGCAGCCAAGCGTCACACCCCCTGCGCCGCTGACCTGTATGTACGGCGCGCACCGGAGCTGTACATACAGGGAGAGGAGGGAGTGATCCCTCCTGCCTCCTCCCTGCACAGCGAGACACCGGGCGGGTGAAGCGGCCGCTGCGGGCGCTTCACCCGCCTGTAGGAGCGGCCCGGCGGCGCAAGAGTAGCGCACCGGCGCTACTCTGTGCCGCGGCCATTTAAAGAACCCCCGCTGCCTGCGGGAGGAATGCCAGCTCTCCCGGGAGGGCGGGGTGGGACCCCAAATAGCGGGACCCCCCCCCGCCAAAAATGGGAGAGTTGGCATGTATGCAACACGGGGTAGAAGTTTAATTAACCAGGCTATGTAGGCAGGAGTGTTGCATAAACACTGTTCATTTTTGAGAAGTACATATATTTGCAAAGTTTGTTATTTTGGCAATATCTATTTAATGCAATATGATTTTTACATTGTGGTAAAAACCCCTTATAAATACAAGCAACGGTGGTAAGGGAAGCAAATACGAGCACATCCCAGCCTGAAATTTCGTTAGGCAACTTTTATCCAAGCTTAAAAAAAAAAAAAAAAAAAAAAGTTTAATTTGACAAAACACAGATCGTATTAAAAAGGTGTAGGTTATTTACTGGGGATTATTTTAACACCTCTCAGCATCTGTAGTCATACGTCATCATGAAGAGTGGAAGGACAGCATATCCGAGGAACTCTCAATGAAGGCCATCAAGAAAGTTATTAGTTTGTCCTCATTTTACCCTGTGCTTCCTAGCAAAATTATACACAGAAGGACATTGGGAGTGGTAGGATATTGACTGAATGTGCTTTCAATTATCCGGCTCAGAGCAGACAAATACCGCAATGTAGTTCATAATCTGGATCTTCAGTGGGGGAATAAAAGTATTTAGTCAGCCACCAAGTGTGCAAGTTCTCCTACTTAAAAAGATGAGAGAGGACTGGAATTGACATCATAGGTCGACCTCGACTATGAGACATAAAATGAGAAAACAAATCCCGAAAATCACATTGTCTGATTGGGAAAAAAATAAATTTGCAAATTATGGTGGGAAATAAGTATTTGGTCACCTACAAACAAGCAAGATTTCTGGCTGTCACAGACCTGTAACTTCTTCTTTAAGAGGCTCCTCTGTCCTCCACTCATTACCTGTAGTAATGGCACCTGTTTGAACTTCTCAATATAAAAGACACCTGTCCACAACCTCAAAACAGTCACACTCCAAACTCCACTATGGTGAAGACCAAAGAGATGTCGAAGGACACCAGAAACAAAATTGCACCAGGCTGGGAAAACTGAATCTGCAATAGGCAAGCAGCTTGATGTGAAAAGAAATCAACTGCAGTCGCAATAATTAGAAAATGGAAGACATACAAGTCCACTGATAATCTCCCTCCATCCAGTGCTCCATGCAAGATCTCACCCCGTGGGGTCAAAATGATCACAAGAACGGTGAGCAAAAATCCCAGAACCCCACGGGGGGACCTAGTGAATGACCTGCAGAGAGCTGGGACCAACGTAACAATGGCTACCATCAGTAACACACTACACCGCCAGGGACTCAGATCCTGCAGTGCCAGACGTGTCCACCTGCTTAAGCCAGTACATGCCCAGGCCCGTCTGAAGTCTGGTAGAGAGCATTTGGATGATCCAGAAGAGTACTGGGATGTCATATGGTCAGATGAAACCAAAGTAGAACTGTTTTGGTAGAAACACAACTCGTCATGTTTGGAGGAGAGAGAATGCAGAGTTGGATCCAAAGAATACCATACCTACTGAGGCATGGGGGTGGTAACATCATGCTTTGGGGCTGTTTCTCTGCAAAAGGACCAGGACGACTGATCCGTGTACATGAAAGAATGAATGGGGCCAGGTATTGTGGGATTTTGAGTGCAAACCTCCTTCAGGGCATTGAAGATGAAAGGTGGCTGGGTCTTTCAGCATGACAATGATCCCAAGCACCCCGCCAGGGCAACGAAGGAGTGGCTTCGCAAGAAGCATTTCAAGGTCCTGAAGTGGCCTAGCCAGTCTCCTGATCTCAACCCCATAGAAAACCTTTGGAGGGAGTTGAAAGTCCCAGCCCAGCGACAGCCCCAAAACATCACTGGTCTAGAGGAGAACTGCATGGAGGGATGGGCCAACATACCAGCAACAGTGTGTGCCAACCTTGTGAAGACTTAAAGAAAACGTTTGACCTCTGTCATTGCCAACAAAGGATATATAACAAAGTATTGAGATGATCTTGTCCCTGACATCCTTAGAAAGCTCTTTGGTCATGCCCATGTTGCAGAGATAAGGAGTCTGAGGACAGGAGTCTTTAATAAAGGTGACCATTTTAGACAGCGGTGTTCAAGGCAGGTAATGAGTTGATCAGGAGCATCTAACTGGTCTGTAGGAGCCAGAACTCTTAATGGCCGCTAGGGGATCAAATACTTATTTCTCTCAGCAAAATGCAAATAAATGTATATAATTTATACAATGTGATTTTCTGGATTTTATTTTGGATATTCCATCTCTCAATGTTAAAATTAACCTACCATTAAAATTATAGACTGTTCATGTCTTTGTCAATTTCTGCAAAGTCAAAAGTTTACATACATTTCATTAGTATTTGGTAGCATCACCCTTAAAACTGTATGACTTAGGTCAAATGTTTTGGATATCCTTACACAAGCTTCTCACAATAGTTTGTAGAAATTTTGGCCTATTCCTCCTGACAGAACTGGTGTAACTGAGTCATCTTTGTAGGTCGCCTTGCTCGCACCTGCCTCTTCAGCATCACCCATACATTTTCAATAGGA
Organism: Phyllomedusa bahiana; assembly: GCA_025379985.1. Lineage (NCBI taxonomy): Eukaryota > Metazoa > Chordata > Amphibia > Anura > Hylidae > Phyllomedusa > Phyllomedusa bahiana. The sequence continues at coordinate 65,213 of JAODAL010013091.1, forward strand.
CTGAGAGCAAAACAACCCCACAACATGATGCTGCCAGCCACCCATGTTTCACAGTTGGGATGGTGTTCTTAGGCTTACAAGCTTTTCCCTTTTTCCTCCAAATGTAACGATGGTCATTATGGTCAAAGAGTTGTAATATTAGTTTCATCAGACCACAGGACATGTCTCCAAAAATGTAGGTCTTTGTTCCTGTGTGAATTTGCAAACATTAATCTGGCTTTTAACTGTTACTTTTAGAGTAATGGCTTCTTCCTGGCAGAGTGGCCTTTCACCCCATGTGTATATAATACTCGTTTCACTGTGGATAAGGACACAAACTTACAAGCTTCCGCCAGCATCTTCACATGGTCTTTTGTTTTTGTTCTTGGGTTGATATGCACATGTCGGACCAAAGCACTTTCATCTCTGAGATACAGAACCTGTCTCTTTCCTGAGTGGTATAATGGCTGGACATTACCATCTTGTTTGCACTTGTATATAATTGTTTCTACAGATGAAAGAGGCACCTTCAGGTATCTGAAAATTGAACCCAAGGATGAACCAAACTGGTACAACTCCACAGTTCTCGTCCTGATATCTTGGCTGATTTCTTTAGACTTTCCCATGATGTTACACACAGAATCTGGGTGTTTCATGAGTGAATTAAAATACATCCACAGGGGTTTCTCTAATTAATTTTGATGTTGCCAATAAACCTATTAGAAGCTTCCAAAGACATGACCTCATCATACGGGCTGTCTCAAATTGTTTAAAGAAATCTAGTAATCCTAGTGTATGTATCAAAAATAAAAAGTTATTTTGTATCAGAATATGGTTTTAAATTCCTCACACCAATTTGGGATATTTGGCTTTTGGTTGGAACTGCAGAATGAACACAACATTTCTTACTTTTTTTAAATGAACCAAATGAGAACATCACTTAACTTTAGAATGCACATGTCCAACTGTTCATATTTCATTCATTGAGATCTAGGATGTGGTATTTTCATGTTCCCTTTAATTTTTTGAGCAGTATATACACACATATAGATACACACACACACACACACACACACACCACAGAGACACACACACACACAGTTTATCAGTTTTGAAAGACATGAATACGAAGCACTGAACTACCACATAATACAACCTCTGTATTCTAATGAAGGTGGAGCAGATCTGCTGCAAATTTTGGTGCACATTTTGCCACAAGTTAATTGTGAATTGACTGCTGATTTTACTGCACATTTCTCTACATTGACTTGAAAGTGAGAGGCAAAGGTTTTATCTGCAGATTTTAGTCCATATTTTGCCTTCTCTCATGAAAATTAATGTACAGAAATTAGCAAAAATTTGTAACATCCATCATAAAACTACAAACCAAATAAGCAGGAGATCCACCCTGTGTGAACGTACCTTGTGAGGCAATTTTTTTTTTTTTTTTTAAACATGTCCAATGTATTGATCTGCCACTCTGCTTGCCCAATAGTACACACTATTTGTATGTAGTAAGGGGAAAAAGGAAAAGTTTCCAGCGTCCCATAGCATTAGCCAAAAATTGCTTGAAGCTTGTAAAATCCAAAACTGGTAAATCCAAAAACATACCAAGAGAGAAAATCAGATTGGGCAAGACATAAGAGCAGATCCAGTTGGTGCATTTCAAGCTGCTTGAATTCCATCAGCAGGATCTGCTTTTATATCTTGCCAAATGTCATCTTAGCGCCCGCCCTTTGTTTATTTCTAGATTTAGCAGTTTTGAATTTTACAAGCTTCAAATAATTTTTGCTGATTTTATGGGACGCTGGAAATGTTCCCTTTTCTTCCTAACTATTGAATGGGTGAATTGTTCATTTTGATTTATGTGCGTCCCACATCTATTTCAGGTGAGGCGATTTTGTCTCCTATTATTTGAATGATCATGCTTTTCTTGATTAGGACACAGCTGTTGATCTCATGTCTATCTCAGGTCCTAGTAGAAAAAGGAAAACCATCCGTGGATCATGTAGTTGTGTTGGAGCTTTAAAGGGGAGAAACGATGGCACAAGATGTGCAAAAATAAAATGGTCTATAAATAGAGAAATAACTGCCAAAAGTAATTGCTAGGGCCTAATTCATTTTTAAAGAGGATACCACTACCGATTCTTAAGAGATTTAGCAGATAGTAAAGATTAAGTAATGCTCAATAAGTTCAAAGGCAATAATAGGCCTTCAAGGAATATTGAAAATCTTGTTAATTACAGGTATGACTTCACCTATACCAGATGTTGTTCACAAAGAAAAACGCTTTTAATACTTTCCTAATAGGGATCAAATACTACATTAAAAATGCCAATATAGAGATTTTCAGGTAAAGTCCTCAGCAGCAAATGACATCAATGGTCACAAATGTCTACTCTGCAGTTACTCTCTCTACTCAGGATCTCATTCCACATACAAAGGGTAGGCCTCATTTTCTGATATACTGATGTAATGGAACATGGCTTGTAGCTTTTGTATTAATCACACAAGGAAAGGTCTGTATGACGTTTAATGGGTTCTGCTGCCAGTAAATGCTCCCAACATTGAAGGCCAAATGTGAAAATGACTGATTAATGCCGTGGCTGCCCGGTCTCATTAAACCCCAGCACACTCTGATAGAACGTAGATAAAAACATCTGCTCCGAATTACTGCTTATAGTTTATTTTCTAAAAAAAAATGCTGCATGGCTCAAAAGATTTTTGACGATTTATAACTTACTGAACCAAGCTTTCCAATATTGTGTTATTTACTGGAACCTATGACTATCCTATAAACTGTCGCTATAAACATTACTGAATGTGCTGTTAATCACACTGATGTAATGCCACTATGAAATACGTGCGGGCCAAAAATGTCTGGTTGTCAAGCCGTTTCATAGCTGCCAACACTCTGACCATACTGCCCCATGCCAAGAGGCAGAGACGGTCAACTTCATTTTACTCAGTGTTGGTCTCAATGTAACCATAATGGGATGTATGTAAAGAACTTCTTACACAGGCCAACTACTGAGCAGACAAAAACTTGTAGGAAGATACCAGTATAAAAGTTCCTGCTATCAAACAACGCTCATTTGGTGGCCGATTTAATCATTCATGGAGCAGAAAAATAATCATTTGTTGGCAGTACATTTGCCGAGTTAACAGGGGATCTTATGCCAACAATTATGGAAATGCTCAAAAGATTCTGCCACCTTCCTTCTGAGACATCAAGATACAATGGTTTCCTTGCTGTGGGCTTCTCTGCACTTGGACTTCTTGGGACGTCCTCCATTTTTCTTCTTGACCCCCAACTTTCCTGACAGACTATGATTTAGTTGAATTAAGATTCAGGTTTGTGATAGCATATGATAAACATGCAGCAATTATCAAAAAGGCCATTAACCGGCATTGGCATATATTGCAAGAAGATACAAAATTTGTGCATCTACCGTATTTAAAAATAAACCTAGATGCCTGCTTAAAAGTGAAAAATCCATAGGTGATATCCTAGTGCGTTCAGATATACAATTACCATCTAAAACTAGACAATAAAAATTAAAGGACAGAAAGAAATGGTACATTTCCATGTATGTCTTGTAAAAATAGTTCAGCGATTATTAAGGGATCATCAATCTCCCATCCATCTCAAGGTCCAGATATTAAAAACAAAGGTTTTCACAGCTGTTCTAGTAAAAATATTATACATATTGTAGCAGAGCGACCTTATGTGGTCACAAGGTGCTGCCACTAGGTGGCGTATGTCGAGAGACCTGGTAGAAACGTGCCACCTGGGGCTTGGTCTTGGTGGGGGATGCCAGGTATTGTCGGTCAGCAACATTAGGTTGCTGACCCTTGTACATAGTATGGCTAATGTCCAGCCATTTGGGGCTGGCCTTCCCGGAACAGCTGCAAATGGGTGGGTGGCCGTTCCCTCATTCCAAGTCCCCGTGTTCCAGCCCAGGTATTGGGTCGGTCTCTGGAAACCTATTAAAGGCCTCATACTCCAGGTTATCGAGGGGCGTGGTTGCTACCTGGCAGTTTGGAGCAACAAAGCTGAGGAGATGCTCTGGTCCCCAAGAGGCTGAGGAAGGCCGGTACAGTATATTGCACTGTGGCGCTCCGCGATAGGCCTTGACCACTAGTAGAGAGGCTATTTTATGTTTAGTCAGTGGCCTGACAGCCGGAGGTTGTTTGTTTGTTCTGCTGTTTTGTATGCTGTGCTACAATAAAACAGGCCGAGACCAGTTGAAGAAGAAGCCTTTGTCAGAGTGCCTTATGTTATAGTGCCATTCCGCCTACAAAAGACGGTGATCCAGGAGCCAAGTACCCCCAGGACGGTCCTGGAGGGCATCAAAGCGTGAGGCGCTACAATATGTTAAAATGCAAACCAGTAGGCCGATAAAATTGAGAATTAATGAGCCCAAGTCTGCAATATGTAATTATAGTACAAAGAAAAAGTTTGGGGAAACTACGATAGCAAAACACTTACACGAGTACCACCATACAGTTAGCGATTTACGCTGGTGTGTACTCGAGGAGGTTTATGCCCAAGATGTCGGTCGATATGGTTCTAGGCTGCTGCAGCGGGAAGCGTTCTGCATAAATTGGATCCTCTCACACCAAAAGGTCTCAATGAGGCTTTTAACCTTCGTTGTTTATAAAATATGTAAAAATACAGACCAAGAAGAGTCATATGTTCTACTAGAGTAACGGTTAATTCTTACCTGAGCAGTTCAGGTGAAGGATAATGAAGGGAACTCAAGCAACTACAGCGCATGCTTAGAAAGGAAATTCACTTCCGAAGCGTCACGGCTGCATCCTGCAGCGTAGCTATGCACTTTATAGCCATCCCGCTTTTACTCAGCTCTAAGAATATATAGCAGAAGATTCTATAAATATCTACTTGCAGGTTCATTTATTGCAATGATGTAAAATGTTTGTATGATGATAACTACATGTATGCATCGTGAAAGTTTATAAACAAATATATCTAGCAACTAAAATAGAAGTGCGGTATATATTGGAATTCGTAGAGAAAAGAAGAGGACCCTACTTTAAAGGGGTTTTGCCACCATGTAATGTTGACGTGGGATCCTCCAAAATGGGCATTTAATCACTTTTCTAAATATATGTGATTACAAAAAGTGAAGCCTCTGAGAGCTACAGCTTTCTTTACAAGCCCTTAGTTACTTAAAAGTTTGCATTAGACAAGACCAGCCGGAGCGGAGGAGCTGACCTGGCCGAGCTTGCGTGTATGCACTTCTTATCTGATGACAGGGAAGATGAATGAGCTTTGAAGGGAATGGGGAGAAAGTGCAGTGTATGAGTCTCTCTGCTGTATAAAGAATCCACTGTTGTAATGTTATTATTTGAGTTACCTTTTGAGACGCTCCCTTATTCCTCACTCTCTGCTCACCCCCTCCCACGTGCAGCGTTCATGACTCAGCATGATTTATCTTCTGTCTGAGCAAGATAACAGGTAAGATAAGTCACTTTGTGGCAAAACCCCTTTAAAGGCTAAACTGTATGTAAGACTTCACACAATTTAAAGGGGTTTTGCCCCAATCTCATTTCTTACCTCCTGTATCCAGCTCTTCAGCTCTGTGTGCTCAGAAGAGGGCGTGTGTGATTTGTTTGAATTGCATATCATGTGACCTAGCAGCATGACATCACCAGGCCTTTCCTCTCTCTAGTCAAAGAAAGGTCTGCTTATGTGAAGCATTGTAAGTAGCTGAGAGGTAAAGTTTTTGCCTCTAGGCACAAGGGTCCTAGGTTCAAATCCCTGCAGGAACCAAACCTGTGTTGCTTTTTTTTTCTCCTTATCAGTGCACAGACCTCATTGAGGTTTCTATTTTATTTATCTGCACTGTTTGACTTAACTAGTCCAAAGGACTGCACCTGGGGTTTGAACACTCAGTAGCTGCCTGAGACGAGAGGTGATGTCTGAGCATGTCTGACCAGGACGGAGGAGCTCTCAGCCCAGGTCGTATCCCCTGGAGACAAGCTGTAAACAGTGGATCACTAAAGGAGCAGCTAAAACAAAAACGGTTCAGAATTTTTAATAATAATGAATGGTGAAAATGTTTTATTTCATTTGTAAGCTTCCCACGTCAATTTAACTTTGTGGCAAAACCCCTTTAAGGTCAAACTGAAGCTATTCCTTTTAAATAAGTAACGGTGATCTTGTGATCTATAGACCTCTGCATATCAGCCGCTTGGATAATTCTAGCATGTCCATGCTACTGTGAAGCAAGGAGAAAGTGGCCCTATTAAGTAACTTAATTCATGTTAGCAAATCTTTTTTTCCAACCATATTGAAAAACAGTTGATACTCTTCAAAGGCTACGATCGTAAATCGAAAATACTGGTTGCAATCTGTGTTAATTTAGCCCTCACAATCAGACAATAAGCCGTTACAAAGATACACCAGACATTCTACACAGCTAAAGAGATAAATTTAGACTTTTTTTTTAGGTTGACCTTCTGTGCTTTTTTCCTAACATAAAAGAATGACAGACACTGATGGAAGTCAGATATTTGTGGAAAAATTGTGGATTGGTTGATGGATTCTCTTCTTGGTAAATGTCCAGTGTATTCATAGGAAATAAAGCTGCACAGTAAGCACTAATTCGGGGATATGCACCCTGTCAATAGAGGCAAAAAAACTGAAAACATAATTTATTCAAAATTTTAGGCAATAGCGGCATGGTGTTACCTAGAGTCATGGCAATCTCTTGGTATAATTACAACTTCCAATGTTTGTCAGAGGAAAAAAAATAACCTTCATACCATCGCAACAAATTTGACATGACCAGCGGCTGCAGTCACATGTGAATTTCTTTTCTATAAGGGAACAAGGTCATCACTATAATCCAGCAATTTCACGGTGACTCATGGGCGTTGCTACATGAAAACATTTGTGGCTTCAGTAAGAAAGGAATTTTGTCAATAATCGTTTTTTGCTGCTCTATAGCTTAAATATGTTATTAGTAATATGCTGGCGACACCGTGATCAGTTCATAGCTGCAAAAACAAGCTTATGTTACTAGGTAGGGGATCTATTGTTACAGGCAACTCAAAAGAGAAATCATCTCGACTCAACCCTTCTATAAATCTGGCAAAGCTCCCCTGAACTTCCTAGACTGTTACTGCCAATTCTTCTACAGGAAGGGACTCCACCTTCCCACTCAGAAAACAAATCTGCAGACGGAGAAAATTCAGGGTAAACAGCCAGGACTGAATCCTAGCCTGAAAAATGTAGGACACGGACTGAGTAAGCAGAAGTCCTCTCCTCACCAGTAATCGACTGAATAGTCATGGTATCTGGCTTGTTGCAAAAAATATATGAAATAACGTGTTCAGATGTCGATGACTGTGATTGAGTTTGTGTCCCCGGACATGCATGCATTTGTCATGCTCTGTTCTTTACTGAATACTATTTACCCCAAAATTTAACACTCTACTTCTACTGTGCATAGTGATCATAAATAGATGTACATTGTGTACTATATGAAGCTAGAATAGCATTGACAACGCTAAGTTTTACACATGATAGACACTGCTGCTGCACATGGATGGGCCATTAGCTCTTAAAGGAGTTGTCTCCCTACAGAGTTTCACAGAATGCATGAATGAAATACTCTGTCACTTCCTGGTTCAGACTGACTCATTTGCATACAGCTCCTTGCTCTGTGCTTTCAGTTGCTAATTAGATCAGATTAGCTAAGAAGCTTTTCAAACTGCTCTCAGAAGGCTTTATCTGATCCCCAAAACAAAAGCCCTAATTACAGTTCTGTTTATTTTACATAAATCAAGCTTTTTACTGCTGAGCACAGGACACTGCTGTGACCTGTGTGATGAAGTCACTCACTGTTATCTCATTGAACAAACAGCAGGGGGAGAATTGTTTACAGGTCAGTTACTGAGGGAACTGAAATAGCCAGGGAGGTCATAAATTCACTTGTATCTCCTTAGGGAAAACAGAGGAACAAAGCAATATATTTGGAAAATGTCTTTATTTTGTGTTTCCTACAATTTGAAAGCTATTCTTTGTAGCAAGACAACCCCTTTAAGTCCATAATAACCCCTTCAAGAAGCAGGGCTAAAAAAATTAATAAAGAGATACTGAAACAATAAGACTCAAAGCACATCGACTAGAATGTGCCTGAAACTCTGTTTGCAAAGAAACAAATAATATATATAGAAAAAAAATGGACAAAATCAACTGTTGAAAATCAGACCGTGTGTTTGAATTTTGGCTCAACAGAAAAAAACTAAATGAAACTGTCCTGGACAACAATCATGGTACTTCTAGAGAAGATTCTAAATAATTTTAATATAAGGACACTAAGGGTGCGTTCATGCGGTGCGGTTTTGTGGCGTTTTTTGCGCATTTCTTCACTTGCAGTACTGCACAGCAATTAACCCCTTAAGGACCTTGCATTTTTATTTTTATGGACACAGTTTTTCCCTCCTCGCCTTCCCAGAGCCATAACGTTTTTATTTCTCAACCTACATAGACATATGAAGGCCTTTATTTTGTGGGACAAGATGTACTTTCTAATGGTGTTATTCACTGTACTATAGAATATACTGGGAAACCGCTAAACAACTCCAAGTGGAACAAACTGTGAAAAAAAAACGTACTTGAGCCATGTTTGCGGGTGTTCTGCTTTTATGCCGTTTAATCTTCGGTAAATATGATGTGTTGTCTGTATTCTACAGATTGACGCAAATCACATGTACAGTCTCCATCATGTTTTGGTGCCCAAAAAAATTCCCAACATTTTCTATTTTTCAGATTTCCGCGGCGGCGCCATTTTCTGCGACCAATAACTTTTTTGCACAAACACCTACGGACTTGAGTGAGGTAGCATTTTTTTGCGGGCTGAATCATACTTTTTATTGGTACCAGTTTGTAATATATGAGACCTTTTTGATCAATTTTATTCCAATTTTTATAGAACGTAAAATGACCAAAAAAACATGCAATTTTACCGTTTGGAATTTTTTTCCCCCATCTACAGTGTTCAGCATATGGGATAAAATAGGTTATATTTTAATAGATCTGACTTTTTCGGACGTGGTGATACCAAATATGTGTAACTTTTTACTTTTTTTTTTTTTTATTTGTAAAATGGCTAAATGGGGGAGAATTGAACTTTAATTTTTTTTTTATACATTAAAATTTTCTTTTTTTTGGATATTTTTTTTTTACTTCAACTTTGAGTCCACCTAGGGTGCTTCACCACTAGGGGGCTTGATCGTTTATGCAGTTTAATGCATTGTATACACAATGCATTAGGGTGTACCAAAATGGTGGTTTCCCCACTTTCTGCCTGGGGCCAGAAGTGGGGCAATCGAAAACATGGCAGTGATGGAAGCCTTCACAAGGTTTCCAGCTGTCATGTTCAGTTATCGGAACCCCGCGATTTCGCTGCGGTGGTCCCGATCGCAGTGAGAAACAGTGCGCGGCACTATTTCTCATTGGTGTAGACGCCGTGGCCATCTTTGCCACAGCATCTAAAGGCTTAAAAAGCGTGAGCGCGTGCCCCGCACTGAACGCAGGTTTAGCGCAATCAGCCGCTAACACCCCGCAGCTGTGTAGCGGGATCGCAGGGCAATCCCAGGACGTAAAAAAAAAAAAAAAAAAAAAAAGCGCTCCATGTGAAAGAACCTTTAGATTCCTCAAGACTTCAAACACAATTGATCACTCACTTATAACACACTTCTAAACAGTTAAACAGTTTAGATAACAGAAAGAAGCTTGCTGGTAATAAAGGCAGTTTAATTGCAAAAAAACCAGCAAAAACACCACAAAACCACATTGTGTGAAAGCACCCTAAGGCTAGGTTCACACGGCTTATTTGCAGGGCGTAATTATGCCCCGCAATTACGCCGTGTGGCTAGGGGTGGGGTGGGAGCGGGGGGCTGGCACCTCGCCAGCCCATAGACACGGACATAGATCGGTAATACACGTCACTAATCTCCCCCCTCGCCGAGCAGGGAGAGGAGAAGTAATCCATAGTTCTCTATGAGAACTGTGGATTATCGTAATGACTTGGACGTATTCCAGCCGTAATTTGCGTACTCCGGCGCGTAATTACGGACTGAAATATGTCCAATTTTAAGCCGTGTGAACATAGCCTAAGAGGTGTCCTGTAATTATCATCACAGATGTCTTCCAATTAGTAATCAGTCAGTCTGCCTGTTTAGAGGGTGAAAAGTAGTCGCTGTGCTGTTTGGTATCATGGTATATAGCACATTGAACATAGACCGAAGGAAGCGAAGGAGAGCGTGGTCTCAGGAGATTAGAAAGAGATTTATAGACAAATGTGTTAAAGGTAAAGGCTATAAGACCATCTCCAAACTGCTTGATGTTCCTGTTACTACAGTTGCACATATGATTCAGAAGTTTAAGGTTTATGGGACTGTAGTCAACCTCCCTGGATTATTAAGCTTGTACTTAAACTCCATATCATATATTTGTTATTCCCACATATGTACAGTATATATGAATCTCTCCTTTTTAGGTATGTTTACACAGCATTTTTCTGAAGTGTAAATTTATGCTTCAAAAAACACCTGATTTAGAGGCTTATTTTGAAGCGTTTTTTGAAAAATCCTATCCCCATTTTTGACAAGCGAAAACCACCAATAATTGACACTTATTTTTACGGCGGTAATTGCATCCAAAAAAGGCTCGTAATTACGCTTGCGAAATACGCTTCGTGTGAACGACAAGGCGAATTTTAGATCATATTCAATAAGGAATGATTTGAAACTTGTCCGAGGCTGATTTTGGGGCCGTTTTCCAGCGCTAAAAAACGCTGTGTGAACATACCTTTACACTTTTTCACTTGCCACTGAGGAAGCTGAAACTTAACTAGTGATAAGCATAGGGTTCTCTCCATCCCCACCAGAAGGACCGTATTGCTTTATTCACTTTTTTATTTTTATTTTGCATGTTTATTTGCCTTAACATATTTAGTCATATGTTGTTATTTCTTTGATTTTGGTTCCTGTGATATGGTGATGATGTCCGAGTGTACTCACAGACACCAGACCTTTTTAATGTGGTCTCATGTGTTTTTATAGGTGTTGAAAGTTTTCCCTCTCTTTGTGTGGCAAAAACATTATAATACATTTTTTTCTGTGGTTGTGCAGCTTTTTCAATTTGCCTTCTTTTTTTTATTTATTCATGCTACTGTTTGGCATTCAGCTTGCACCCGTTATGTATTGGTTGTGGCCACAATTCTTCACAGTCTAACCTCTCTGGACGTGGCCACAAGAGAAAAATTAAGACAGATAATACAAATGGTAGGAAAAGAGTCCAGAACAAGGTTAAGGTACATTATGTGTTAGGCTAGGTTCACACGGTGTATTTGCAGGGCCTAATTACGCCTCGCAATTACGCCGTGTGGCCGGGAGTGGGGGAGGGAGCGGGGGGCCGGCACCTCGCAGGCCCATAGACTTGCATTACCAGCGGCGCGTATACGCCGCTGGTAATTCACATGTCACTTATCTCCCCGCCCGACGGATTCGCCGAGCAAGGAGAGGAGACGTAATCCATAGTTCTCTATGAGAACTGTGGATTACCGTAATGACTGGGACGTATTCCAGCCGTAATTTGCGCACTCCGGCATGTAATTACGGACTGAAATACGTCCAAATTTAAGCCGCGTGAACATGGCCTAAGACTGCATCACCCGTCACCGTCTCTGCCAAAGCGGACTTAATGAAGGACGACCAAGGAGAAAACCACTGTTGAAAGCAAATCATAAAAAAGTGAGACTGGAATTTGCCATAATGCATATTATCAAGTCGCAGAGCTTCTGAGAGAATGCCATTTGTACAGATATGACAAAGCTGGAGATTTTTGGCAAGTTACATCAGCTCAGGTGCAGAAGTTACAGAAATTGTTTGCCTGCAGGGACTGCCTCAAGGTTGTGCAACAAAATATTAAGTTAAAAGGTGCAATCTTTTTTGTGCAGGCCAGTTTCATTAGTTTGTTTTTTAAACCAGTTTGTAAATTCATTACATTATCAAATAGATCTCCTCTACTCCATATAACAGTCGGCTGCTCTTTTGCATATACAACTTGTTGCACAAATTAAAGGGGTGTTCTCACCATGCTATTTCGCACGGCCAGTTTCAGACTCACACTTCCAGGTCAGTCTATGGGTGGTTCTACAGCAAGGATTGGCCAATTATTCTTAACTAAACCTTTAGAGGGATATTGCTAACAGAAGGGTTTAAACTTTTTGTCAGTAACATAGATCAACAAACTCCTGTGTTACTGATAAGGCACAGCTGGGAATGATGTCACCATAATCGACCGGGCAGCTGGAGCAGAGAGGTGGTCGGTGATCTAGGAAAGCTTGTATATACAAGCAGCAGATAGAAACTGGGCTAACTTTGAAAGAAAGCAAAATCAGAAAAGCGATGTATTTGGTAATACTTTTTATTTACCTTTTCCTACATGTTTAAAGCCTATCATTTTAGTGAGAAAACACCTTTAATGGGTCTTTGTTTACTTCTAGTCTTTCTGAAAGGTCCACGACCGCTGCAGCTAATCAGTGCCTTCAGAGGTCACATGCCATTAAATTGACATCACCACTCAGGAAGTGAAAGGCAAAAGAATGGCATGTGACCACTCAGGTTATAGATTGGCTGAAAGGACTAGAGACACTGCTGCAGCTTCAACACTGGAACAGCGTGGAGTACATTTTTTTCTTTTTTTTTTATTATACAAAGTACTCTTTGCCCCTTTTTTTTTCTTAAGTCGGACAACCCCTTTAATATTTATTATTTTTTCTTTTTTATTTATGACAAACAACCACCTTATTTATATTTTGGGCATACAGGTACCAAAGCTTTCCTTCACCTGGAAAAAGATTCAGTTTGCTGTCCTGGCTCTGTATCGAAACACAGCAAAAGCAAAGGAGATTCCATTTTGCCCACACTCCAACTGCTCCCCTATGTGGGGCAGGAGGTAAGTGAACCTTTATATGTACACATTGTTCAGTCCTCTAAGAAGAATAAGGATATCTGGACATTTCCTGAATAAGAATGTCAAAGACAAACAGGAAGATGCAACTATTAACAGTGTAATCCCACAAGTCTCCAAGTTGGCAGCCATTTTGACTTTCCAGAAAGGTGGAAGGATGAAGTAGGCAAGTGTGACGCAAAGCAGAGTCCATGCAAAAGCTACACACCATTATATAAATTGAGGATACCAACTGAAGAGAAAGGCAGACAATACAGCGGTGGGATGTTAAGAATCCCAGGAAACAGGATGTGATCAAACATGTGTTTCCACTGTCACCATCTGTTCGTCTGTTAATGCAACAAAAAGCTAAAATAGTGACTTACTGGATGTGGGCCACAAGACTTTCCAGACGGAAGCAGACGGTCCAGAGAGAGATATGAACAGCTCTTGATATCACTTCATGCTCCATTTTTTGCTCCGATTCAAGTGACGATTTTATGATTCATAATTGATTACAATCTGTGACTTATTGACCAGTTTAGATGTGAAATGAAGTATAAATTAAATGGTGTTAAATAATATCACCTGGTAAATTAGGTTATGTGGGGATATCTGCAACCTGATTTAGGTTCCATGCACATGGCTCAGCCACATAAGTGGTACATGTTCTGCAGAGCTGTAGGTACTGGTGTATGGGGTCTCCTGACCGCAAAGTATTAAGGAGACCTTCTCTCCAAGAAGCAATGCTGGTAAGGGAGAATATGTCAGTAAAACAGCATCTGATAGAGCAGCCAGATGTTTTCTTAGAAACTTTACGAAAAAAACCAAAAACCTCTGAATACAGAGTGTAGACTTGGAGCCCAGACTTACACATCACAGTCTGTAGAGTACTCAGAAATCACCTTGTGCAATTTAAATGCCCCTAAGAGCTTGTAGCGAAAAAGAACAAGCACTAGACCAAGGGTTGCCAACCATTTTTCATTACTTGTATATCTTTTTTTTTTTTTTTTTTTATAATCGTTTAAATATCGCCAAAAAACACAAAAACAAAAAGACCAACACTGCAAACAATAGAACTATACGTGTTCTTATTAAATGGGTTATTCAACGTAATAAAAAAATAAATATGGGACCCAAATGCATAAAATGAAAAACCACATATTATTGTTAACGCTGCTGACATAGTCTCTACTTACTTCTGGCTCCTGAATGACCCTGCAGCAAATCGGTAACCTCCGAGGTCATGTGGCATTACACCGACATCACTCATGAGCCATTCGGCTCTGATCGGTGACGTCAACAGAATGGCATAGGATCGGCAAAGCCACCGACTGCTTAATCAGAGGGACAAAAAATAAACAGAAACCAAAGATACTGCCTGTAGCTTCAATTCTGGAACAATATTGAGTGCAAATATCAGTAAGTTAGTATGCATATGGTCCAGCATCTCACAAAAGTGAGTACACCCCTCAGATTTTTGTAAATTTGGCATGAGGTGTCATGTTGAACTTGCAGTGACCAGTATGAGAGCGATAACACCGAATTTAACATAAGTGTTCCCCATTCACACCTGAGACCTAATAACACGAATGAGTCACATGACACTTTGGAGGGAAAATGGCAAATTGGGCACAAGCTGTCATTTTTCACTTAGGCGTGTACTCACTTTAGTTGCCAGCGGATTAGATATTGATGGCAATTTGTGGAGTTATTTTAAGGGCACACCAAATTTATACAAGCTGTACACTGACTATTTTACATTGTATCAAAGTGTCATATCTTCAGTGTTATTCCATGAAAATATACAATATTTACAAAAATATGAGGGGTGTACTTCCTTTTGAGAAACTGTACACAAACGCACTGATTTGATTTTTTTTTATCTTTATTTCATGCATTTGGTTCCTATATTTATTTATTATCCTTACCGATGCCAGTTTTTTCTGTACTATGGACATATTTGGCAGAGAAAGGGTAAACCATTTTGCTGCCTTGCATGTCTCTTATATGTCCTCGCAGTAAGGCACGTTTCTGGTATATCCTTGCTTCTAAAATCTCTAGCTCAAGCTTTATCGCAGCTAAATCTCTAGCCACAGGTAAATTGTGCATATTGAGTGCACAGATATTCCATAGTTTGTTTTTTTAGCATTGGGCCATGAAAATAGAGGGTGAGGGGAGGGGTTCCGCCGTTAATTTTTGGCTTCATTTTTTCAGCATTCGCCGTGCAGTGTAAATGACAGGATAGCTTTACTATGGGGGTCGGTACAATTGCAGTGATATAAATTTGATATACTTTTACACAATAGAAATGAGTTCATAAAAAATTGCGTTTTTATGTCGTCATAGTCTGATAACCAAAATTTTTCTGTATATGGAGCGAATTATGGGCTTTTTTTTGGCAGGATACCATTTTAATTGGTAGCATTATGGGTGCATATGACACTTTGATCACTTTTTTATTAAGATTTTTGTGAGGCATTTTGAACAAAAACCCAGAAATCCTAGTAGTATTTTTTTTTTTTCTTACAGCGTTCACCATGCGGAATAAATGACATGCCAGCTTTACTCAGCAGGTCGATATGATCACAGCGTACCCAATTTGTATATTTTTTATGTTTTGCTGCTTTTACACAATAAAAAACACTTATTCAAAAAGGAAAGCCATAACTTTTTTTATTTTTCCTTTTACAGAGCTGTATAAAGGCTTTTTTTGCGGGATGAGTTTTTGCTCCTTTTTTTATTCCATTGTATGTGCTGCTAGATGAACAAAAATTGGAATTCTGTGACTTTTATTTTTATTTTTTTTAAGACATTCACTGTGCGGGTTAAATAACATGGGGTAGGTCGTTACGTAAGCAGCAATACCAAATATGGGTAAATTTTTATTTTTGACTTTTTTTTCCAGCTATTGCCGTTTGTAAAGGGTGGTTTACGCCTAAATGATGTATAATTAAAAGTTTCATACAATTTGTATTACAATTATTTCCTCTTTCCAGTATCTCCGAGTGAAGTCGGTGAATGGAAACATTCTCTACATCTAAAAGCTATATAGAAAAAAATCTAAATGGGAACAATGCTTACCTGCTTGCCTTCATCTTCAGCCAAACCATGAGCCAAATGTGCACTAAAAGTGCTCTTGCCAACTCCTCCTTTTCCTGACAGAACCAGTATCTTGTGTTTCACTGAAGACATTTTTTCTTTGATTTCTTCTATTGCTAACATAGAATGTGAGAAAATAGGATATTATGGTCCATATATATATATAAAAAAAAAAACCTACAGAGGAATCAACTAGAATATAACACACGAGTGCAAAATGGTACACTTTTCAATGGCACTGGGTAAACCACCAGCCTGGTTACTGAGGGTACCTGACGCAATGTTGTACCCAGACGTCTTGAGTACTCTTATTGTTTCAATTATTTGGTGGAAGAGAGTATATGCATCTCTCAGAACCAGAGATTAGTGGGTAACGATTAGTGTATGGCTTGTAGGTTGTAAAGGGAAGAAAACCTAACATTTTTCAAATACAATCCTTCATGTACATTTGTTCTGCTAATTCTCCGTGCATCCATTCAGTCGTTACTGACCCTTGGATACTCTGTAGGTCAGTTCTCACAAAATATACAGCCTTGGGGTATATCAACACGGTGTAATCCCGGTGTATAGCCGCACATACTGTGCGCGCCGCTACACGCTGGGAGTTATAAAAGTACACGCTGAAGAATACTCAATGAGTGCTTTGATTTTACCGTATTTGCAGGGCATACTTTGGGAGCATTGCAGTGCATTCACGTGCCGAAGTACATTCGGCAGATACGCCGTGTGAACATAACCTAACAAAGAGTTTTTTAAAATTACCTCTTCCCCTTCCGTTCATCCACAGCTTCTCTCTGCCCTCGGTTGAACTCTATGAACAGGTCTTCTTTCAACCAGTTAAACTATGCAATGAAAACAAAAATCCATTGCATATGTAAATTAGGTTATAGGTGTGTGCTGGGCGTTTCATCCTGAGGAAGAGTCTAATGTAGTCATAAGTTACTGAAGCAACTACATCCCCAGCTAGTTGAGTCAAGGCCTGCTTGGACCCACTTACAGAATTCTGCGCATGCACCCCAATGACTAAGTCTGGAGGCTGCGCAATGTAACCACTATGTAACTGGCTTTAAACAGAACTACGGCACATGCTCCTGATCTAATCTAGCGAGATTTCAGAAGCCATGGACCAGTTAGATTTGGGTTAAAACAATATTAATGGGGCTACCCCGCGTCAATATTGTCCAATTGGGATCTGATGAGGATGTGCTAAAAAAATGGATAGGTTAATTTTTTTTTCAACACCACAGATTTAAAATTCATGGGGCCCTATGTATGAAAACGGTCTAGCAGTAAGACTGTCTTTGTTGCCCATAGCAACCAGAGCTCAGCTTTTATTTTTCCAGGTCACTATATGAAATGAAAGCTGAGCAGTCCTCATACATAAGGCCCATGTTTTGGAAAAGTAGTTTGCGGTGTGAGCTACAGCTGAAACTGGCCTTTCAAATGAATGGCCTTCATGTTGCACGGGGAACATAGCCATAAAGAGGAAAATATTAGTCAAAAGGCAGGAAGCCGAATGGAGGCTGAAAGGGAGGCATCCTAATGATGATACACCTAGTCATACACCGGGAAAAAGAGAAATCCTGAGGAAGAACCATCATTGCCCTACACACCAATGAAGGGTTCAGGTGGCAGAAAAGACGCGACAGGTTCCTTTTAACATGATATAAGGCTTTAATAGAGCAGGAACAGGGGTGATGGAGGAGGGTAGCCTTATGACCAGTGATGTGCTTCAGAAACAGGGCAGGCCGGTTCAGTTGCACCCAAGTTTGTCCAGAGAACGCAGGAAAATCGTACAATCATCAGCCTTCTTGCAGGCAGGAGAAAGAAAGTGCCTCCAAACAATGAAGGATTCACTTCCTTTCTCCTGCTTGGAAAAAGGCTGGTGGTGGGTTGTATGGTTTTCCTGTTTGCGACGGAAAAATTTGGGTCCGAGCAAACCAGTAAATCTTAAAAATCCAAAAGAAAAACTAATTACCATATTTAAAACATCTGCATGGACACAGATCCCAATATTGATTTCCTCAGCTTCATCATAGCCAGACTCTACATCTATAGCGCCTGTTACTTGAAGGACCTATTTCCCCTGATGAACCCTTTTATTTGGTACAGGAGGGGGAAATGCGTTGGGAATTTGTGAAATTGATGTTCATTATTTGCTTGTATCATATTGCGATTTTAAAAGAAGCTTTGAAAAAAAGCTGAGGAAAATATTAGATTGCGGGGTTCTCCTTTAGGGCGGGAGTTGGGTTTTGGAAAAAAGCCGGCCTTGTGGGGGGCGAAGGGACCCCTGTTTTTTTTAAATCTTCGGAGTTACTTGATAGGGGTTTAAAAAACCCGGGGTTCCCCCTTAATTTTTCCCCCCCTTTTTGGGAACCCTGATGGGGCCTTTTAGTGGTTTTTGTGAAAACTACCATCGGGGGATATGGGGGGAAACAAACCAAAACCCGAATGTGCGTTTTTTTTTAAATTTTTTAAGGGTGAAATATACTGGTTGTGTTTTTCCCATTCTAGTTTATTTGTTTTCAAAAACCTCTAATGTCCCATAAAAGATGTTTAAAATTTGAGTTTCCCCCTTAAAGGTTTTTAAAAAGATTTTTGAATATTAAAAGTTATATTTTAGCCATCAGAAATGTTTCCGTGATAAAATTTTTAATAGTTACGGTAGTGCTTCATTACATTTCTTTAAACCCCCAAAAACCACCCCCTATGGAATTTTTAAACGCAAAAAAGTACTTAAAATCTTCCGCCAGAAGGGAAACAATAGCTTCACTGGGGGTGACAGAAGGGGAATTCATGACCATCAGGCCCAAAACACAAAGGGGGGGCACCGATTTTTTAACCCCAGGGCCCCCTTTGGTCCCTAATTGGGGCCCGGTTTCCCCTTTTTTTTACGGTATATTACCCCCCCAGGTTTTTTTGGTTTAGGGGGTTTTTTTTTCTTTTTAAAACCCCCGGGGGGGTTTTTTTTGGATCCGAAAATCACATTTCCCAAAAAGCAGCTTGATCGGAACCAAAAAGGATCCAAACGTTCCCCCCCAAAGCAGGGCGGTTTAGGAAAGCGAAATGCACCCCCTAGGTTTAAATGGGCTCGCTGCCCCGTCCATTTGGGCCAAGAAAAAGCAATTTTTTGGAACGGATCCGAAAAGACACAATTAAAAAATTTATCGGCGATCACTCGGGGAAAACCCAAAAGCATTTTAAACCCTTGCAAGCAATGGAAAAACACAAATTGGGTATTTTCTTGATGGGGATTTGGGTCCAATTTGGGGGTCCAATAGTGGAACCAAACACGCATCTATAATGTATGTTCAATGGCCCCAAAAAGGTTTGAAATAACCCTTTAAAACATTACTGCAAGTAACTTTGAGGACACAAGACCTGGTTCACATCTGCGTTCGACTTTCCATTCAAAACTGATGGAAAAG
This sequence comes from Phyllomedusa bahiana, assembly GCA_025379985.1. Taxonomy (NCBI): domain Eukaryota; kingdom Metazoa; phylum Chordata; class Amphibia; order Anura; family Hylidae; genus Phyllomedusa; species Phyllomedusa bahiana. The sequence goes on from JAODAL010013091.1 coordinate 84,713, forward strand.
ATCTACAGCCAAAAACGGACGTTATCAAGTGCAAACAAAGTTCCATTTTTCTTTTTTTTTTTTTTTTTTCAGTGTCTGAAACTTGGCTGTGGACGGCCAGAAAAATGAACGGATCCACTTAACGGTTGAAAAACCAAATATACCTTTTTACCTTTTTCCCCATTGACTTCAATGTAAATACAAAAAAAAAAAAACAAAAAGGTCCTTCCTTTAAATTTTTGGTTTTTACATTTTAGAAAAAATAGCTCAGCACCAAAAAACTTTTTTTTTTTGTAATTAAAAAAAAAAAACCTGAAATTTAAAAAATACGAACCGAACTAAAGCAAACTGAAAGCGTAAAAACCCCATTGAAATCAACGGGTGACCGATCTTTTTAGTTTTTCTTATTTTAAAATGGAAATTGGAACAGAAAGCCAAACGCAGAAATGAACCAAGAAAACTGTGCTAGGGGACTGTTCACACGGTGTTAAGTGCTGGCGTTCGAGCTACCCGTCAGGGTATTGTGTAGGAAGCCTCCCTGACAGATACCACAATGCAGCGGACACAGCTCCATAGAGATTAATAGAGGAAATGTGGTCCTGCACTTGTTCTATTCCCCGCAGATCTCAGACGCGGGATACACTCGGCTTTTGGGTCCCACGTGGAATAGAGCGGCAGAGTTCACGTAGGACTACATCTGCTCCACCGAGTTCTATATGTCAGAGAACCTGTCCTCACACTGCCCTGCTGGATACCTGGAACACTTGCAGATAACTCCATGGGAACAGTCCCTTACAGTAGAAATACAGATAACAGATACAGCAGTGATCTGTAACCTTACTTTTCAGCTGCTGCAAAACTCCATCAGCATGCTGGGAGTTGTAGTCTTACCACAGCTGCCCAGCCACTGGTTAGAGCTGTACAGTAACACAGACAGGGCAGCGCTCCTGCAGCCTCCGCTACTCCTCACCTGGGTCCGGTCCTGCCGCTGCCCCTGAGGCGCATATTGACTGGTTGGGACATCCCTGACACGCCGAGCTCTTCCCCGCATCACTGCTTCCTGTGCCAGGACAGCCCTAGAAAAAACAAAACATTAGCCCCGATCCAGGCGGCCCCCCGTGCCCGCACCTCCCACTTACGTGGGGGCGTTGTCCGGCACTCACCCAAATGGCACCAGTGAACCGCACAACTTTCCTCCCCCCCCAAAAAAAAATTTTTTTTTCCCCCGGCATTTTTGCTTTTTAAAAGCCTCATTTTGGTGTAAGAACTCGTTTTTTTTCTCACGTTAACAACTTTATTGACTGTGCGACGCTTTCAGGGACATTTCAATATTCGCTGCTGACGCACTGAATTTTCTTGAATTAAGCTGAATAAATTACAGCTGTGTTATTTGTAATGACTGAAGTTCTCAAGAATTTTTGTTCCCATAGCAACCACTTAGGAGCGAACTGCTTGGTCGGTTGCTATGGACAACTCCAACTTTCTATTTTGATCAATTCCCAGTAACGTTAATAATGCTGTTCTTCCACTCACCTCATCATCCTCCCGGGGGGCCCAAAAGGGAGGGTCTTTTTCCATTTTGGGCAGGGGTAAGGGCGTGCCGGGGGCCCCAAGGAAGGGGCCGGGGCTTTTTCCTTTGGGAGGGTCAGCGGCTGCCCGGGGGCCCCACAGGCACAGGGGCAGGGTCGTCTTTTCCATTGGGCAGGTAGGCGGCTGCCCGGGGGCCCCCCAGGCACAGGGGCAGGGTCGTCTTTTCCATTGGGCAGGGAAGCGGCTGCCCGGGGGCCCCCCAAAGGGACAGGGGGCCCGCCCGGGCAGTCCTTCCCCGCCCCCGAGAATAAAAAAGGGTTTGTTTTCCCCATTTCCTGTTTTCCCAGAAACTCCTCAAGCCTTTTCGTCCTCCTCCTTTTCCTCCTGTGTGGGTGTGGGGTGTTATCGCCCCAAACCTCTTCTTTCCCCGACCCCCCAGGAGTTTACAGGTCTGTCATTGTTTTCATATGGTGTGTAGTGAGGTGAATATATGTGGGTTTGGCTGTTTTTTTATGCCCAAAATGCCCATCAAAAGGACCCACCCGCCCATTGGTTCAGTTTGAATACGCCACATTTTTATCTGACCCCGTAGTATATATTCCCATTGAACAATGGGACAATGGGGACATGTACTTACAGACAAAATTTTAAAACATGTTTGTAAAAAAATATATATATCTGTTGGCCGTACTTCGGGGTGGAATTGCACTGCAATGTGCCCGAAGTACACCCTGCAAATACGGTAATATCATAGCACTCATTGAGCAATCATTTACTGCTATGATTTCACAGAATATTCCCTGCCACATACTGTGTGTCAATACAAAGCTGGGAAAAGTTAAGCTGAATGGGGTCCGGGCCAGAGTGCTGTGCGAAGAATGCTCTGGCCAGTGCATACTTCCAACAGCAGGCGTATAGCAATGTGTAACTGTGCGTGACCCTATATGCTGTGTGAACCTGGCCTACCTGTCAATTATTTACAAGTGTCAGCTCCAGAACATTGTTGCTTCCTTATCAGCAATTCTGTGATTGTAAGCGTGGAATACCGACAAGGTAATAGACGTCCAAGGCAGGTTTTCTGCCTCCTATATTTATTATGGTCGGCGCTAAATGACTCAAAGAATTGACATATCAATTCTTTGTCCTGTGTACTGTATAGTATAATTAGTGTCCTCTAACCGAAGACATTGATTTTACATAGCAATGAATGGCAGTCATTTTATGTATTTTTTTAAAGTTTTTGGGGGCATTTAAACTGCTAATCTCCCCCCCAAAAAAGCATCAAAACATGCAGGTGAGCTGAAACAGTACTAATTTGGGGGGTTTTCAAGCTCGTGCCTAGGGCAGCATGAGCTGTAAGTACGCCCCCTCCCTAAAAGGGGGTTTATATAAAACTTTCTGAGAGGACTGAAACCCTTCCCTACAGGGTGCTATGTACCTATCTACAGGGGACTAAATTTTTCCCCTACAGGGGGTATATATACCTATCAAAGGGGGGCTGTATGTTTCCCTAAAGCGGGTTTAGATCCCTTTCCTACGGGGTTACTTTACCTTCCTATGGGGGCCCCTTTATCCCTACCTATTTTAAGGGGGGCAACTTTACTCCCCTATTAGTTTTTGGGTGCTTACAGAGGTAGGTTTTGGTAGGGAAGGCTGATAAAGTGAAAGTCTAAGATGCTTGTGGGGTAAATTCTGCGGGGACGATTATGGCAAGGAGAATTTGTCTTTGATTTCTGGGTGGAGGAAAAGAAAAGGAAAAAAAAAAGAACGATTCATGAGAGATGAATTTCCTGAGAGTCCCTGTGTCGGGGGTTATTTTCTTCTATGTTGGATCAGTGATGGTCTGTGAAGGTGACCTGGTGGTTTCTGACCAAATATGTGGTCTCTGTAGGCGGTTTAGTGTAGCCCCCACCGGTAAAACCAACTGTGGTCTCTTTGGGGCGTGTTGTAGGTTTAGGTTTTTATTGTATGTAATTTCGTTCCTGTAAAAAGTTGTGTTTGGATGGGGGGCCCAAACAAAGGTCTGCCGGGGGCCCCTTGTGTTAGCGACCCGCAAAAATTCATGTACTTTCAGTAAGAAGAAAAAGAGTTCATGCAAAATAAGATGGACCCCACACAAAACCCGGCCCTGTTTTTGGGGAACCTACATGAGATTTTAGATAGCAGAAAGCCGCAATTGTTACTGCCAAATTTTTAAAGGGGGAGAACATTTTGGACCAGAGTGGACCCCTTAACCTCTGGGCTCTAGGTGTTATGGCCGTAGTTCCGTCCATGCACAGAGTGACAGGGATTTTACGGAATTATATTCATGATGGTTATTCGCAGTTGATTTCTCGGCATACTTGTCAACGCTCCCGGATTGTCTGGGAGACTTCTAGAAAAAGGGGCTCTTTGGGAGAGTTGGCAAGTCTCCTAGCAAGCATTGGGATGATGCAGACTCAGAATCTGTGCCCACCCTATCCTTTGCGGGAGTCGGCTGTAATGTATAGATGGACATCTGCTGCATTGGTATAGAGTGAAGCTAGCCGATCCCCCGCCCTTTAACCCCCCAGATGCCTGGCGTAGTGACTGCAGCATCTAGGTGGTGAACAAAGGTATAGAGCTCCCTTTGTATAACCATCAACACCCCACAAACACGATATAGGTGTGTGGTTTTCATGGAGCCCGTGAACAAATAGTGGTCCCTGTCTGCCCCTTCTTGTCTGCCATGGGCAGGGTCTAATGGACTTTATCCATTTATATATAGCAATGCATTGAAGCCGTACAGGCTTCAATATATTGCTATGTGTTATAAAAGGGACCAGATAGTGGAGTCTGATAGTAGAAAAAAAAACACAAGAAAAAAAAAAAAGTTTAAACGTAAATAAACCCACAAAACCCGTTTTCCCAATACAAATTGTTTCCCACCGTTTCAAATAAAAAATCTAAAAAAGTACACATAATAGGTTTTGCTGTATAGGCAATGATCCAATCTAGACAATTATCATCTTAATTAATTTGTACTTGCCAATTCTCCCAGAATGTCCAAAAGAATCACAAAGGAGGCGTACCCAGACTTTTGAGAGAGCCAGGGGAAACCCCCCACCTGCTGCTATATGGCTGCCACCTACACTGCCCTGACGTCAGCAAGATTATATAGACTAGCTGTGGACGTATGCATGTTCTTTCTGCACATGGAGTTTCCTGAGGGGTGAGTCCTTCCCCTAACCTTCTCTGGCTCTGGATGAAAGTGGCATCAAATATGGCATCACTCAGCTTTCCTGGATGCTGGATATACTATCTAAGGGACAGGAAAACGGGTTTGCTATATTCCCCAAATCAGTTTTCTTAGGGTATTATTATTTTTTTATTATTTTTTTTAAAGGGCCCCAATTGATTCCGGGGTGCTGTACATTCGGGGGGGTTTTACTACTTAAAAAGTCAAACGAGTACAGTGATAAGGGATAATGCCCTTTGGCAGACAGAGGGAAAAAGCCCCTCCCCGAGGGCTTAAAAATCTACAAGGAGGGGGAAAGAGACAGGGGTGAGGGAAGACTTTGTCTTGGAGGAAGTGTGACAAGTTTAGTGAAGGTTGTAGGCAAGGCTGAAGAAATGGTTTTTCGGGTTTGCTTTTGAAGGGGTGAAAGGGGAGGAGGTTGATGTGTTGGGGCGTGATTTCCAGGGGGGGGTGAAGCACGGGAAAAGTTTTGGGGGGAAACGGTTGTGTGGGGAGTTTGATAAGGGGGAAGAGGAAAAAGGCCCTGTGAGGAGCGGAGAGTGCGGGGGGGGAGATTTTTGGGAAATTAGGGCAGAGATTTTGGGGGGAGAGGTCATGGGAGCCTTGTAGGCATGGTAGTAGTTTAAAAATGAATTCGTGGGCAATGGGAACCCAGTGAAGGGATTGGGCAGAGGAGGAGGCGAGAAGTAGCGAGGAGGAGGTGGATAGGGGGCGCAGATTTAAGGATGGTTGGGGGGGAGCAAAAGGGGGTGTAGAGGGAGGCCACAGAGAAGGATGTTGCAGTAGTCTATGGGGGGAGATGACAAGGGCATGGACCAGCATTTTTTTTAGTGTAAATTTTTGAGGAATGGGGATGCGAGGATTTTTTTTCGGTGGCAGGCAGAGGAAAGGGGTTTGGGTGTGTTTTGAAAAAATAGAGCATCTGGGTTTACCCCAAGGAGGGGACTTGCAGAACAGGTGAGATGTATAGCCGTTGACTGTAATGAGAGACAGGGGCGGGGTAGAGTTGGAGGGTGGAAAGATGTGAGTTCTGTGTTCTCCCATTTATTTTTAGGGACGTGATGAAAAGAAGGAGGAAATGGAGGACAGACAGTCGGGTCCGGAAGAAAAAGAGGGTGAATCTGGGCCGGGATGTAGAGTTGGGTTCGCATACAGGTGGTACTAAAAACCCGTGTGATGCTATTTGAGCTGACCGAGGCCCAAAGGGGTTGAGATAGGAAGAGTGTGGGACCCAGGACTGCCCCCTGGGGACACAACAAGAGAGGCCCAGGGGGAAGAGGTGGAGCGGGGAATGAGAGACGCTGAAAGTCGATCAGTGAGGTATAAGGGGGAGATCGGGAAAAGGGGCCCAACCCGTGATCCCGGGGAGGAGAGGATTGTGCAGGGGGAATGGTCGACAGTGTCAAGGCAGAGGACGGGTCTAAGAGGAGGAGCACAGAGTAGTGACGTGAGGCTTTAGAATTATAGGTCATGGTGCCCTTTGGGTTAGGGCGGTTTTGGTAGAGTGGTGGGGTCGGAGCCGATTTAGGGGTCAAGAAGGAGTTGGAGGAGAGGGGGGGGGACGCTGAAGATAGACGTGCTCTCGTTAGTTTGGAAGCAAAAGGGAGCAGTGGGAGGGGCGATAGTTTGGCAGAGAAGAGGGGTCAAGGGTTGTTTTTTTTAGGTTGGAGGATGTAGCATGTTTAAAGGCGGAAGGGAAGATACCAGAGGTTTTATAGGTTGAAGGATGGGTGAGGGTGGGATGATAGAAGCACTGAGATCTGGGGTGGTGGGATGGCAGGGGGTCAAGACTAAGGTGTGAGGTTGGATTGGACAGAAAGGGGGAGAGCTTGCATGAGTAAGTGGGGGAAACAAGTTAAGGGGGAAGACAGTTTGCAAGGGTAGAGGAGGGTAGTGGGGATGCGGGCTGAAACTTTCCTTGTGAGGTGATCTTTTGGAGGAAGTGAATGACAAGTATCTGCTGAAAAGGAGGGTGGGGGAGGAGGTGTTGGTGGCGGGAAGAGAGTTTAAAGGGTTTTTAATAATTTCTGGGGTGTGGACGGGGGGGATCTGGAGTGGGAAATGTTGTTTGGTTGTGGGAGTGCAGATTTAAATGTATGCAGGATTGTTTTATAAGGCAAAATCATCGGGGGAATTAGTTTTCCCGCGGCGTTCGGAGTTGGAAGCTGTCTCGCTGTTTGGTAGAGTCTGTGTGCCCGGGGGTTTTCTGTTATTTTGGGGTTCTGTTGTGTGTAGAGGGGGGGAGGTAAGGGCAGTGAGATTGTGTGGTTGTAGGAAAATGGTGGCTGCGTTGGGTCATTAAAGAGGAGATAGTGGAAAGAGGTGCAAGAGAGTCAGAGAGGTGTGAGGGTTGAGGTTTTGTAGATCCTCGGGGTCCTACTGGATATGGGAAAGGGGGCAGGTGGGGGGAGATAGTGGGGAAGGTAAACAGGTTGTGGTCGGTTAGGGTGTGGAGAGTTAGAGATGTCGAAAGGGGGAGAGGCGGGTGAAGAGAGGGCCAGTGTGTGTCCATCTTTTTGAGTGGCTCCTAGGGGCCCCTGGGAGAGGTCGAAGGAGGAGCAGAGGGGAAAATAGTTTGTTGGAAGCCAAGGGGGGGTGTGATTGGGATGTGAAATCTCCATGATGTAGTGGGGATGTCGGTGGAAAAAAAGTGGAGAAGCCGGAAGCAAAGTGGGCAAGAAAGCAGTGGCAGGGCCTGGGGTTGGTAGACAAAAGCCCCTTGGTTTGGGGGAGGGGGCGTAGTGGGGGTGCACCCCAAAAGGGGGAGAAATTTGGGGAAGCAGAGGTGGAGGGGGAAAAAGGGGCGGGGTTTTGACAAGGGGGGGCCCAACCCCCTTTTCTTTTTCCGGGGCGAGGGAGTGTGGGTGTTGGAGGAAGCTAAAAAAAGGTGAGCAGGGGAGACTGTATCAGAGGGGATATGTTGAGGTGGGCGGGGGTATATTCAAACCCCGGGTTTTGAAAGATTTTGGATACGTTTTAGATCCGAAAAATGTATTCAGAAGCGCTGCATAAAATATATTCAACACGCACCTAAAGTGTGGTGCGTTGGGATGTGTTTGTGTTGAAGTAGAAACAAACCCCCAAATTTTTAAAAAGGGCTCTGCGCGGGGAAAACGGATCAAGAAATTACATGTCAATTCTTTAACGGATCTGAAA